>LR812523.1:83821774-83866774 GCA_903798195.1 Danio kyathit | reverse complement strand
TTGGGTTAGGTGGGTAATAGTACACCACTTTTTTTTTAGGACTACACCACTGACAGATTGGTAGATATATAGATAGATAGACAGATGGATGAATAGTTGGATATATGGATTGAGAAATGGATGGATTAAGAGATGGATAGATGGATAGATGGATGGATGGATGGATGGATGGAGAATTGGATGGATGAATGAATGCATGGATTGGTTTAGATGTACAGATAGATAGACCGATGGATGGATAGATGGAGATATGGATTGAGAAATGGATGGATGGATGGATGGATTGGGATAGATTAAACGCTCCTATATCCATATGCTCCACACATCTTAATTAGTGTCTTCCTCAGAATGTTCTATCACATTGTGTTGTGATTAAACGCCTGCACCTCTGAGAATTGCCCGCCCTGTTATTTTCAATATGAATATAGAGCGTTGGACATATGTTTGCGGTTTATTACCTCCAGATGGCTTGAGATTGTACATCACCGCTGTCCCATCCAACCATCGTCTGTTTTGCTCCATGCAAAAAAAAAAAAAACAGTTCTGGTTGGGTCTCAGATGTATTTCTCGTCCCAAAATCCTGCGAGTTCATGTATAATTGATTGGCGAAGAGTAGCTTAAATGGTAACAGCTTCAGAATGGATACAACCTGTCAATTTTTATCTCATAATCATTCAGCAAAGTATACTTTTTCTTTTCTGTGGGGCATAATAAAAGAGGAGTCGCGCTCGCCTGCATGAATACTGATTTCAGGAGATCTGGGGGCATTTAAAGGAAACTATTTCATACAGTAAATCATTTCTCTGCAGCTGTCTTTGTGACAGCTTGTATTAAGACTTTGTAGAAAAGCGATTAACTTTAAAGGTAATAAGATTTCTAAGTTAAATACAATAGCTTTTATATTTAAAAGGATATTAAAGGAAGATGTTTACTTTTAATCAGTGTTTAAAATCTTTTTTGTATCTAAGTAGACAGTGTATATTATAAGTGTTATAGACATTAAATGTTAGTATACATATTTCCAAAACCTTTTTTGTATATAACATTTCACAATCATGTTATAGATAATCAATACATTTGATAAATGTAAATGCACAGTAGAAAGTTTTAGGCAGAAATACACAACCTTGAACATGTTACAAAAAGACTCTCTTAAGTATAGCTCTACAAATCTCTCCACAAGTATAGCAATAGTAGTGATGGTAAAATGAAGATTCTGAACCAGTGAACCGTTCGACTCAATTGTGTCGGAAAAAGGTTCGTTACTCGAAGCTTTCTGAATCAGAGCTCGATGAGGACCTCTGCTGGTTAAAGTGTGGGAAAGCACTGTGTTGCAAAAATGTCAAATGTTTACAACTGCCCAACTCATTCATGTAGTAATACAACAACAGTCATATAAACAAATTACTCAAATATTGTAGATTTTTACACATAAGGTATGTTACATTACACCACCGAAGACTTGTAAAATCTAAGGTATTCAAGGGTATTTACATTAATTGTATTCCTTCATCCACTTACTTGTTCCAAGCGGGGATGGAACCGGCAATTCCTGCACGGGAGGCGAATGCTCTAAGGATGAGGCTATGGGAGTGAGGCTTTCGGACTGCACTCGCCAGCTGGCCTTCATTACACACTATACTACAATATGCAGTGGTTTTCTTTAAAGGTAGTTGTAAAAAATACTCTAATACACTTTAGTATGGTTCAAAAGCTTTGCACTATTGTATTTTAATTTAATTACTGGTGCGTGGGACCGGTTCAGTGCTTTGAAACAGTAGAAATGTATGTAATCGACGCCTGATCTCCCGCTATACACTTTAGTAACCCATGAGGGTGTTTAAACCTTTGAATCAAAATTCGAAGCTGTCACGTGGGTATAGGTGAAAATGAAGCTTCGGACGTCACTGATCACGTGAGGATGGCAAAACGAATCAAGCTCTGGTACACTGCTTCACTGCAAGATGTATCATTTTTTTGATACATGCTTCGAAGCTTCGGCGCACAACATCACATCACTAAGCAACAGCACAGGCAGCTAGCTCTCTGCAACTCTCACATGGTCGCCCACTGAAGCTAAGCAGGGCTGCGGCCGGTCAGTACCTCCATATAAGACCACATGGAAAAGCTAGTTTGTTGCTGGAAGTGGTGTTAGTGAGGCCAGCAGGGGGTGCTCAACTTGCGGTCTGTGTGAGTCCTAACACCCCAGTATAGTGACGGGGACTATATACTGTACTATATACTATATTCAGTGAGCGTCTTCTTTCGGATGAGAAATTAAACTGAAGTCCCGGCTCTCTGCGCTCATTAAAAATCCAAGGATGTTCTTCGAAAAAGAGTAAGGGTTTAACCCCGGCATCCTGGCCAAATTTGCCCACTGTCCATCATGGCCTCCTAACCATCCCCATAATTGGCTTCATCACTCTGTCTCCTCTCCACCAATCAGCTGTGGTGTGGTCTGGTGCAATATGGCTGTTATTGTTGTTGTTGTTGTTATTATTACATAATGCATTTAATTAGTAATAATGACAGAAAATAACACATTTGACATAAGAGAAAAATCCTGTTAATCCTGTTAATACATTGTGTGACAAAAAAATAATTTCATCAAAAGTTTTGACAAAATCAGATCACTGGTAAACATTCACTTTCACTCGGACTACAATCCTGTCAACTTTTGAACTACAAATCCTGTCATGCACCTCATTCACACCTGTTCCGGTTCACCTATGGGTGTCCAAAGTCGGTCCTGGAGGGCCGGTATCCTGCATATTTTAGCTCCAACTTCTCTCAACACTCCTCCCTGGAAGTTTCTAGTATACCTAGAACGAGCTTGATTAGCTGCTTCAGGTGTGTTTAATTGGGGTTGGAACTAAAATATGCAGGACACCGGCCCTCCAGGACCGAGTTTGGACACCCCTGACCTATGATTACACACACACAGCTGGAAGCTGATCAAGATCTCATTACACAGACTATTTATACATCACACTTGCACACACATTGCTGAGTCTTGTTTTTGTATGCTACAAAGTGGTTTCCTTGTTTTGACTTCCCATGCCCCTCCCTTTGTTAATTGTTTCTTGTTGTTAGACACCTGGACCAATCTCTTTGCCTGTGTACCAACTACTAGTGGCGGGTAAAGTGATGTTTAATGAAACACTGAAACAAATGTGTCAAAGTTTCGAAACACTTCGTAATCCATCTCTACAGTGACACCTAGTGGTAATTTTTATGTATTGCTCTGCAACTGCTTCAGCAAAGAAACATGTTCTAGAGCTGAAGTTTCAAGTGATTAAGGGTGCTTTTACATCAGTAGTTTGGCTTTATTTGGTCTGGACCAAGGGCAATAAATGATACACTGTAGCATTTTCTGCCACCTTTGGGCCGCTTTCACACCACACTGATTGCTGTGGTCCGAACCAGTTGAAAAGAACCAAAATGCAGTCATCTGACACAATCCACATCACTCATTGCCCAGATGTTGTTGAACATATTTCCTAAACTGCTTTTCGATTAGTCAGAGTTCACATGCGGGAAAATGCCAATGGAACTCCTACAAGTAAACAAACCGGCAGACACAAAATATTGCTTTTGACATTGGAGCTACGACTGCGCTGGCTGATTGTATCCCTGCTCCTAGTATACTATATAGTTTGTATACATCACTTTAGACAAACTATAGAGTTCGAGAATGAAGCGCGGCTGTGGCTGGAAAATAATGTTTTAAGGCATTGTAAACGGCGAAGGTGCATCGCACGTCACTTTAGGAGGAGGCGTGAATTAATTTAGCTAAACTGCGACATGGTCATCTTCTGCAAACATTACCAACGATACATCAGGTAATGTTTTCCCCTTCTCTCTCTTTTGGTAAAGCGCTGTCAACAAATACTTTTCCTCCACATTCCATAATGCACAGCGCATTCGCCTATGGGCAGCTGGATTAGTCCAAAAAGGTGCAGTACTTTTTGCGGTTGGGTCTGTTTTATTTTGGATCATGTTCTCACCACAAATGATCCGCTCCAGGGTTCGTTTGAAAGTGTACTTCCTTGAAGAGGTGGTCTCGGTACGCTTGTTTGGTCCGCTTTTGTTGCGCACTCCAGTACGATTGCTACATTCACACCTGCCCAAACTAACCATACCAAGAGGGAAACGAAGTCTAGTGTGATTCAACCCAACTAAATAAGGCAGGTGTGAAAGCACCCTAAGCGGAGCGGTGAGTGTTCCTGACTAGTATGCAGAGATAATGATTTCGAATCCAGGATGATGCAGCTATAGATGTTAGTTTTAAAATGCTCTGTTCCTGTAATGTGTTTTGTTTTAACATCGGTCTGACATCAGAATGAACACTTTGTGAATAAATCTGTCTTGTTTTGGTCATAAAAAAGTAACATCATTAAAATACATCAAGTCATATTTGCAAGATTCAAACTCGGACCATTTGCAGCACAGTTACTCTGTGCACACGCACGGTCCACTAGGCTACATGAGAGAGAGGTTGATCTTCAATTCTGTCAGTCAAACACAGATTCGACAGGTCTCAAACCGCTTTTTTAAATGACCAATGCTTTGAATCGCTTTAGTCACGTGACCTGGGTGTTTCAAATCACCTTAGTCATGTGACCTGTGTGTTTTGGATCATGCTTCAGTGCAGTGCTTTGACACACTTGCGCTTCGGGATCTAGACACTGTGTCAAAACGGTAGTTTCAGGTCAGCCATCCCTACCGACTACTCTTGATTGCCCTTTATGTACCCGTTTGCTTCTGGTATTGACCACTGCCTGCCTGACTACTCTTGTCAATAAAGACGCTGCATTTGGATCCTCAACCCTGTTGCCGGTGTTACGGTTTAACTGGTGACCGTGTTAACTGGTGTCCCTTTCCAGATGTAAGCTATCCACGTTTGCAGATTGGCAGATTCGTCACTTTTTTACAGCAACAAGGCATGCCCATACCAAGTAAAGATTCTTATTAATTGGTGTCAGTGTCATTGTAAGCATTATTTATTTTAATATCTGTGCAGCAGAACAGTATATAACCAAAATTAATCTAAAAAAAAAAATTATAATTTACATGTCATCAACGGGATTCGAACTCGTGTGGTTAAAAGGTTCAGCACACGTATCACACGACCTATCCAACTGAGCTATTCAGATTTATACAAAATTGAGTCTGTTTTAACATCTTTATCAGCCAAAACATGCTTTGTTGTGGTTGTAAACTCGCGTTAACCTGTTTCCATCGACTCATGTTAACATGTTTACATGTTGTTTACATGCGCTCGCGTTAACATGTTTCTACAAACTATCCCGCTGAATAGAATAGCTCCGAATGACAAAACGATGTTTCATCAGTTGGTCAAACCATGTTTTTTCATAGTTGTAGACTCGTGTTATCCTGTGCCTTTGGACTCGTGTTAACCCGTGCCCCATGCTCACACATGTACATAAAGATTTTACAAAAAAATGAATACAATGACAATATTATTATGCAATATAATATGTCTCATATATATCTAATATATATTTAATATGTATAGTATTATGCAACAGAATATTACTTGAAAATTGCAACATTTCAATGTATTATCTTGGTCACATCTGTACCAAAGCAAGTATGAACATGACTTGAATAATTGCGATAAAATCACAAAAAGCTGCAAATCAGTGTGTAGTCTCTGGTAGCTCAGTTAGTTAGGTGACAGGTTGTTAAATGACGTGCTTCTTTTCTTTGCGAGTTCGAATCCCATGTGTGATGTGTTTTGTTTATCTAGCCTGATTTTTAATTCTGTTTAAAATAAAATGGGGAAAGACTGCGATTTATAACGTAGGCTATTTAGCGGAACATCGTTGTCATTTAGAGCTATTCTGAGAAAATATCAGCTCGTTTGACTTTGTAGACACAGGTTAACACGAGTCAATGGGACTCTATTGCATAATATTCTAATATTCTGTTGCATAATACTATACATATTAAATATATATTAGATATATATGAGACATATTATGTTGCATAATAATATTGTCATTGTATTCATTTTTTTGTAAAATCTTTATGTGCATGTGTGAGCATGGGGCACGGGTTAACACGAGTCCAAAGGCACAGGATAACACGAGTCTACAACTGTGAAAAAACATGGTTTGACCAACTGATGAAACATCGTTTTGTCATTCGGAGCTATTCTATTCAGCGGGATAGTTTGTAGAAACATGTTAACGCGAGCGCATGTAAACAACATGTAAACATGTTAACATGAGTCGATGGAAACAGGTTAACACGAGTTTACAACCACAACAAAGCATGTTTTGGCTCATAAAGATGTTAAAACAGACTCAATTTTGTATAGACCTGAATAGCTCAGTTGGATAGGTCGTATGATAGGTGTGCTGGACCTTTTAACCACACGAGTTCGAATCCCGTTGATGACATGTAAATTATAATTTTTTTTTAGATTAATTTTGGTTATATACTGTTCTTCTGCACAGATATTAAAATAAATAATGCTTACAATGACACTGACACCAAGTAATAAGAATCTTTATTTGGTACGGGCATGCCTTGTTGCTGTAAAAAAGTGACGAATCTGCCAATCTGCAAACGTGGATAGCTTACATCTGGAAAGGGACACCAGTTAACACGGTCACCAGTTAAACCGTAACACCGGTATCTTATGTTGACAGGAACAATCTAGATTTAAGTATTCATATGAATGTAGTCATAGTGCATTGCATGTTTCTAAATTGTAAATATGCTATCAAAGTTCTAGCTAATTTAAATAAATGCATGAATGAATGAATGAATAAATAAATAAATAAATAATCAACCAAGACTGATTTGGCCACAAGACTGACCAAAGTACTGTAAATAAAGACAGAGTACTTTGCAAGCATATAGAGAAAATTATATAAACATCCCAGGTAGCAAAGAATTCTGGCCCAGATTTGGCATAAATCTGGCACAGCAGGCATTCATCTGGCACTGGCATACAGCATGTGGGCCAAACATGGCCTTGGTTTGGCAGAGGTGGCACCATCTTTAAGGTGGCACACAATACTTGGGCCAGATGTAAAATGTAGTATTTGGCCCAGATGTTAAAAATTGATATATGGGCCATGTAAGTTTGACCGATCTTGACCCACACTTAAAATACATTTAAATTATTTTCAAATAAAAAAAAAAATTCTACCAATCCGGTCGCTTCGAGAAAAAGCACACCAATAGCACAGCTAAAGCACAATGATTCACGGGTTTATCAATTTTATTGCAGTCGTGACACCACCAACATATTTGGTCCAGTTCAGGCTCAGTTATGGGTTATTAACTTGGCCGAGACTTGGCCCAGATATGGTCCATGTTTGGCCCTTGTCTGGAAGCCAGACTTGGTCCAGTCATGTATCGTAATTCACTGCGGCATGTGGGCCAAGCAAAAGCTGACTGAGTGGGCCAGAGCTGGGCCAGAGATATTTTGCTTTGTGGGATATAAATAAAATCACACGAAACAACAGATGTCTATTTAGAAACAAAGCAAGCGACGAAAGTATTAGCATAATTAGTATAAACTATTAGTCTCTACATGTTTACACTGCATATTTTAAAAACAGTAATATATTATATAGGTGATGTCTACGTGTGCATGTTCAATTAAGTGTATTTGTGTATGTGTTATTGTGTGTATTTGTGCAGTGTATACTTCAGTGCCTCGATTCAAATGTACTTCTGCATTGACTTCACTGCCTGCATTTCCTTCAGCAATTGAAATGCATTATAAAAGTCCTTCTGCATGAGTCAAGCCACCATTGACACAAGACGTTCACGTATGCTTTCATTCTCATTCAGACATCTATAGTCTCTGTGAACTCAATCTGGCGCTCATTGATCTGCAGCCATAGTCTCTGCGCTCTATACACACTCCAGTCCCTCTTTAATCATTTGCATTGAGGATCCATACGGCCTAATTGTTGCTTTCCTGACACGCTCTCGTATTAGACAGAGACCTGGACACATCATGAATGTCCTGCTGTCTTCACTATAGATGGAGATTGGATTGCACAGAGATACAAATCAGTGGGGGGAAAGGGGTTTCTTTTTAAGAAATTTAAGCAATTTAAGAAAACCTTAAACAAAAAAAGCAGCAGCTAATTAGGAAAATATCCTCATTGTTTTGACAACATACATGTTGCAAATCCTCGCAATGCAAACACATAAAACAAAATGCTGCATTTTGGCAGACACGTCTCAGTGGTTAGCACTGTCGCCTCACAGCAAGAAGGTCACCAGTTCGAGTCCCAGCTGGGTCAGTTGGCATTCTGTTTCCTCCGGGTGCTCCTGTTTCCCCCACAGTCCAAACACATGTGGTACAGGGGAATTGATCAACTAAAATGGCCGAAACGCTGCATTTTGCAAACAATTGGAAACTATGTATGTTTTGCTATGTATGCTTTGGCAATATATACCCATGTATGTCATGACAATAAAGTGAATTGAATTGCATTCGAATTTAACAAAATATTGATGCATTTTAAAAATATTGATAATACAGTTATTAACATTTAACAATCACAATAGTACTGTATAAGGTTACAGAATAATAGAACACGTCATCTCAACTAGACAGTGTCACTTTTGCAGCACCAATAAATAATTGAATAAATAAATAAAATATAATAAGTGTATTTTGATGGCAATGCAACCAACCTAAACTGGGTTTTTTGACAAATAATAATGCACAAAAGTAATGTGACAAAGCAGGTGTGGATTATTTTATAAAACAATTAATATCGTTTTTTTTTTTTTTTTTTATTATTCGACAGTGAACATGTTCAAGATTTTTATTATTATTATTATTATTATTATTATTATTATTATTTATAAACTTATAACAAAAAAACATAAACATAAAAATCTCCCAAAAAAAATAAAAAATAAACAAACAAAAAAAAGACTAAAACAAAAAAACAACGCCATAAACCTAAATAAACAAAAATAAAATATTAAAAAAAACAAGCTAACAAAAAATAAACAAACCAACAAAAATAAACAAACAAACAAATAAATTAAATATAAACAAACAAACAAACAATCAAATAAATAAATAAATGAACAAACACACAAATAAATAAATAAATAAATAAATAAATAAATAAATAAATAAATAAATAAATAAATAAATAAATAAATAAATAAATAAATAAACAAACACACATATAAATAAATAAATAAATAACTATAATAAGTGTATTTTGATGACAACACAACCAAAATGCACAGTTTTTTTCTTTTCCACATAAATAATGCACAAAAGTAATGATTCAATGCTGGTTTGCATCATATATATATTTTTTATAATTCATATTTTTTAAATAATTTGACAGTGAGCATGCTGAAGTTGTTGTTTATTTTATTATTATTATTTATAAACTTATACAAAAAACAAAACATAATAATATACATAATAAAACATAATTAAAAAACTAATACAAAAACAACAAAAAACCCTAAAAAAGAAACAAATAATCAAAAAAAAGAAAAAAGAAAAACAAACAAATAATCAAACAAACAGACAAAAACAAACACATAAACAAACAAACAGACAAAAATAAACAAATAAACAAACACACTGACAAAAACAAACATATAAACAAACAGAAAACAAACAAACACATAAACAAACAAACAGACAAAAACAAACAAACAAACAAATAAACAAACAAACAAACAAACAAACAAACAGACAAAAACAAACACATAAACAAACAAACAGACAAAAATAAACAAATAAACAAACACACTGACAAAAACAAACATATAAACAAACAGAAAACAAACAAACACATAAACAAACAAACAGACAAAAACAAACAGACAAAAACAAACAAATAAACAGACCAAAAAAAACATATAAACAAACATGAAAAACAAACAAATAAACAAACAAAACAGACAAACAAACCAACAAAAACAAACAAACAAACAAATAAATAAACAAATAAACAAATAAATAAATATATAAAGCAAAAATAAATAAATAAATAAATAATCCAGTGTGTTTTGGTTGTGTCATCATGAAAAGGCATTGTTTCCGCAGCAGGTATCCACCCTTACCTGTGTTGTTTATTTGTTTTCCTTCTCTCTCTCTTTCTCTCCAGTTTTCTGCTCTTATCTGCTGCGGTTTGGCTTGTCTGAATGCTTGAGCAGTTCTTCACACAATACTGTTATCAGCGCATCAGCAGAAAAGCCTCCTGTAAATCCCTGGCCCGTGTTTTCTCATCGTGTACGCCACACATTTATACACACACACTAAATAAACTGGGCTTTGATCTCGCCAAGAGTTGAACAAACGCTACAAAAGGAAGCTTGTGACGAGACGCCCTTATCTGTGCTGAGGAAAAAGAAAGTACACAAAAAAAAGTCATCTTTATTTATTTATTTGGTGCTGCAATAGTGTCTTGTACTGTCTAGTTGAGAATGAAGTGTTTGGTATTTTTTGTACACTTATAATATTGTGATTGTTAATATTTGTATTTTGTTATCAATTGCTAATAATGGATATTTTGAATGCATTTAAGTTTTGTTAAAATTCTAATTATCTCTCTTTCGCTCATTCATCTCTAAAAAAATATTTATTTATTTATTTATTTATTTATTTGGGTTTGCAATAGTGCCTAACAATTATTTAATTTAATTTAGTTTAATTTATATTTATTTTGGTTACTGTTATACAGTGTTGCCCTTGCATACTGCTGGAGAACACTCACATTCAATTGAACTACATATCCCATCATGCACTTCACTTACACACCAGTTCCAGATCACCCCCTGATTACACAAACACAGCTGAAGCTCGTGAGACTGATAACTTGGATGATAAAAACACACATACATCTGTGCTGAGCCTTGTTTTCCCAGTGAGCATTACTAAGTGTTTTCCTTGTCTTGCCTATCTGTGGTTTTGACCCTAGTTTTGTTTGTTGTTACTCTGACCAAGGTTTTGAATTACCTTTATGCAACTGTTTGACCATTTACTTCCTGATGATTCTTCAATTGACTGCATGTGGATTCAACCCCTGTTGTCACCCTGACCATTGTTACGGTTACAAACCGATTGTGCACTGATCACAAATTTGCAACAACAACAAAGAACAACAGCAAATAACAACAGCAAAGAACAACAACAACAACAAAGAACAACAGCAGCAAAGAACAACAAAGAAAAACAACAAACAAGAACAAAGAACAACAACAGAAACAACAAAGAACAACAACGAACAAAAAATGAACAACAACAAAGGATAAAAGCGAACAGCAACAAACAGCAATGAACAACAACATCAAACAACAATGAACAACGACACACAACAACAAAGAGCAACTACAAACAACAACAACAACAATGAACAACAACAAAGAACAACAACCAACACCAATAACAATGAACAACAAGCAAAACAAACAACAACAGCAAAGAACAACTACTACTACCACAGCAAATAACAACAATGAACAACAACGGACAATAACCAACAACAACAACAACAAGAACAACAACAACAAAGATCAACAGCAGCAAAGAACAACAACAACAAACAGCAAAACAACAATAACATCAACAAACAACAAAGAACAGCAACAATGAACAACAATGGACAAACAACAACAACAACAACAACAACAAGAAAGAACAACAACAGCAACTACAAACAAGAAACAACAACAACAACAACAACAACAACAAAGAAATTAAAATGTGAGTTACATGGAATAGAAAATACATTTTATTAAAGTAAATTAAAATATGTAATACGTAAAAAAAAATGTCAATGTTAACAGGTCTAAATCTAAATAATACCAAAACAAACACATAAATAAACAACAACAAATAAAAACTTTGTTCATTAGTTTAATTAAGTTGGGTTAATTAGAACAGCAATGGTTTGTTCGGTAGCCCAATAAAAAAAAAAAAAAATAAAAATAATAATAATATCAACACATTTAGTTTTGTTTGTTAATAAAAAAATGAATACTATACACACATATATATATATATATATATATATATATATATATATATATATATATATATATATATATATATATATATATATATATATATATATATATACACACACACATTTGAAGTCAGAATTATTAGCCCCACTGAATTATTAGACTGCTTGTTTATTTTTTTCCCCAATTTCTGTTTAATGGAGAGAAGATTTTTACAACACATTTCTAATCATAATAGTTTTAATAACTCATCTCTAATAACTGATTTATTTTATCTTTGCCATGATGACAGTAAATTACATTTTACTAGATATTCTTCAAGACACTTCTATACAGCTTAAAGTGACATTTAAAGGCTTAACTAGGTTAATTAGGTTAACTAGGCAGGTTAGAGTAATTAGTTATTGTATAACAGTGGTTTGTTCTGTAGACATTCAAGAAACAATATAGCTTAAAGGGGCTTATAATATTGTCCCTAAAATGGTGTTTAAAATTTTCAAACTGCTTTTATTCTAGCCGAAAAAAAAAATAAGACTTTCTCCAGAAGAAAAAATATTATCTGACATACTGTGAAAATTTCCTTGCTCTGTTAAACATAATTTGGGAAATATTTAAGAAAGAAAAAAAAAATTAAAAGGGGGGCGAATAACTCTGACTTCAACTGTATATATATATCTCAGCCAAATGACAATAATTGAGACTTTTTCCAGAAGACAAAAAAATACATAAATAATTGTAAATAATTATGTAAATCCCCTTGCTCTGTTAAACCTCACTTGGAAAATATTTTAAAAATAATCACAATTAAAAAAAAATAAATAAATGAATGCTTTAAATTAGCACAGCATAAAGGAGTGACTTACGTATTAACAACATGATCCTGATAATTTATCCTCAAATAGCCCTCAGTTTGTTCAGCATTACGCCAGTTTCGCCCTGTTCTGCAGGTTTGATGAATAGATACACACAGACTAAAGCAGAATGACCTCGCTATGCAAAATCCTGGCTAATAGAAACAAGAAAAAAGAAAGAGCAGAGATAAAGCAGTTTTGGAGAGCAGCATGATGTCTTAAGACGGATGTGCGGGGCTCTTTTGTGGAGGTATTTGCATGTGTATAGACTTCTCCTTCTGCAGAAGATGTGCTCTTACAAAAAGCCAAAGAGGCAGAAATGGCCATGAATATCCTCTTTGCTTTTCATCTGTGTGACATGTTTACAATGAGAAATGAAATCGTGGAGCACTCTCTTCACTTCATATGCATTTGCAATTTGCACTCTGAAAAAAGTATACATCATTTTTTAAGGTAAGCAGTTGCAAACAATTTACGTGGGCTGGACTTAAATAAATAAATAAATAAATGTAGTACTGCTCAACTTAATTTGTTTAAATTCAGCCTATATACATTTTTGCAACCACTTGCCATAAAATAATTTAGTGAACACAATTAATATTTTTCTGTTCAGTGCTTCAGGAGATTTGTCAAAAATTCAGTAAATGAATACATTGAGCTGTATTTTTACATCCATTAACAAATGGTGTTAACTAGGGGTGTGATGCAGTGGTGTAGTCCTAAAAAAAAAAGGTGGTGTACTATTCATTCATTCATTCATTTTCTTGTCGGCTTTGTCCCTTGCGGGGTCGCCACAGCGGAATGAACCGCCAACTTATCCAGCACGATTTTTACGCAGCGGATGCCCTTCCAGCCGCAACCCATCTCTGGGAACTTCCACACACACATTCACACTCATACACTATGGACAATTTAGCTTACCCAATTCACCTGTACTGCATGTCTTTGGACTGTGGGGGAAACCGGAGCACCCGGAGGAAACCCACGCGAACCCAGGGAGAACATGCAAACTCCACACAGAAACGCCAACTGACCCAGCCCAGCCGAGGTTCGAACCTGCGACCCAGCGACGTTCTTGCTGTGAGGCAACAGCACTACCCACTGCGCCACTGGGTTGCCCCGTGTACTATTACACCCGACCCAAATTTTAAATGAAAGTAGGTAAAAAAAAACAACGAAAGTCAATGCTTCTTTGATTCATTAGCTATATATATATATATAAGTAAAAGTAGGTGGATGGAAATGTAGCTAATGTAACCTGCTCAACTAATGGTTACATTCATAATATATATATATATATATATATATATATATATATATATATATATATATATATATATATATATATATATATATATATATATTCATGCACTCTAAAAACTCCTAGGTTGTTGTATCCTACTGTTAGTTCAAATATGGAGTAATCCAATGTGGAGTTAGGATTTTTACTTTACTTTTAACTACATTTAAAATAGACTTTTTTTTTTTATTGGCTTGGTCAATATCTGACCCAACATTGGGTTACAACAAATCATATATATACAGTTAAAGTCAGAATTATTAGCCCTCCTTTGATTTTTTTTTCTTTTTTAAATATTTCCCAAATTACGTTTAACAGAGCAAGGAAATTTTCACAGTATGTCTGATAATATTTTTTCTTCTGGAGAAAGTCTTATTTATTTCTTATTTCGTTTTATTTATTTTTTGACCCAATTTATTTTATTTTATTTTAGAATAAAAGCAGTTTTTATTTTTTTTAAACCATTTTAAGGACAATATTATTAGCCCCCTTAAGCTATATTTTTTTCTGATAGTCTACAGAACAAACCATCATTATACAATAACTTGCCTAATTACCCTAACCTGCCTAGTTAACCTAATTAACCTAGTTAAGCCTTTAAATGTCACTTTAAGCTGTATAAAAGAGTCTCGAAAAATATCTAGTCAAATATTATTTACTGTCATCAAGGCAAAGATAATAAATAAATATATAAAAAAAAAAAAAAAAAAAAAAAATATATATATATATATATATATATATATATATATATATATATATATATATATATTATTTATTTATTTATTTATTTATGTATTTATTTATTTATTTATTTTTTGCTAATTAATATCCACCTCATGTGGAACTCTGAATCTGTGTCTCATTTCGGAGTCTGCTACTGTCCACTGGAGGTCACATTTCAGTCACAAACTCATGCTCAGAGAGCCTTCCTGACTGAATGAATGAATGAATGAAATACGCTGTTTTCCACCAAGGCAACCCAGGGTGCTGAAATATAATTGGCTAAACTGGCACTAAACTTGGCAGGTTAAATGATCAAAACAAAGACAGACGTTCTGGCACGGAAAACACATTTTCAAAGCAGAATATTTGACTTCAGCATTGCTTTTCAGAAAAACAAGAATGTTCTCTTAGCATGTTTCTAAATATCTGCAAACATATTATGGTATTATGGTAAAACTTACAGCATCTTTAAGTTTTGGATCTGAAATTTGGTGATTAATGATGACGTTACACCAGAACACGAGGACGCTGAAGAACGCATATTGAGAAACTGTGTGTGTGTGTGTGTGTGTGATCACTGCAGGTCCTGCGGGTGATTTGACTGCTCCTCATTAAGGAGTTTAGCGGAGGGGAGTGTGTGGCTGTTTGTCTGCCGTCATCAGCCTGAAGCAGCAGGTTTGAGTCTCTACACACACACACCTCACAGGTCTCTGAACGCCACCGCAGCGAGACAGCAGGAGAACATGTTGCTAGATTTCTTTCTCTCTGATTTATTCTCCTCTTACAGTCCATCAGCACTGAGCAGCAGAGCTCCTGCCGGCAACACAAAACAATCACATACAGCTGAAGTCAGAATTATTAGCCCTCCTGTATGTTTTATTCCCCAATTTCTGTTTAACAGAGAGACGATTTTTTCTCAAGACATTTCTAAACATAATAGTTTTCTAATAACTGATTTC
Source organism: Danio kyathit (assembly GCA_903798195.1). Lineage (NCBI taxonomy): Eukaryota > Metazoa > Chordata > Actinopteri > Cypriniformes > Danionidae > Danio > Danio kyathit. The sequence goes on along the minus strand of LR812523.1, from coordinate 83,850,938 downwards.
TTTTATCTTTGCCATGATGACAGTAAATAATATTAGACTAGATATTCTTCAAGACACTAGTATTCAGCTTAAAGTGACATTTAAAGGCTTAACTAGGTTCATTAGGGTAAAGTTAGGGTAATTAGGCAAGCCATTGTACAACAGTGGTTTGTTCTGTAGACCAGGGGTTTTCAAACTTTTAGGACACACGCCCCCCCCAAGATTGTCCAATTTATCTCGCCCCCCTAGCCAAAATTATAATCCATGTGCAAACATCATTCACATATTGCTTGCTGCAATTAAATTGAGCAGCATTTATTACATTGAAACATAAATATACAGCTTACCTGATTCAGTGTGATGGGTGAGCCTTTTTCCGTGGTTGGATTGACATGACTAACATTAACTGTAAATCATCTTTCACTGTCAGTAAGCGTGAGCCATAGCCTACTTGCTTTTGATGTACGTACAGAAAATGCTGCATCGCAAATCCAAGTTTACAGAGCCCTGACAGTGTGATTGAGTCGAACATTAAGTACGTTTACATGGGCAACAATGCTTTAATATGATTTTACAATTAAGACAATACTCTGAGTCACCATGTAAACAGCGATTTTTGATGACCTTAATCCGACTAAAGTCATAACTGAAATAAACAGAAATGGAGTTAAGACTTGTGGAGTATGCAGATATTAGTGGCATTATAGAAGTAAACACACACACACAAGGCTGTCAGTAAAGGACCGCGCACACACACACATCACGAACAACAGTGTTGCCAGATTGGGCGGTTTTGAGTTTGCATTTCGGCGGGTTTTGGATAGTTTTTGGGCTGGAATCAGTCAGCTACATCTGGCAACCCTGACCACGAAATGCGGAAGTTTTTTTCTTTCTATTTCACGTGCGCTATCAAATCCGATTAAAACATCTTCCACCAGTCCTTACTAAATATTCGCGTCTAATACCTCAGTTTGTCATGGGGACATGAGTGAAAGTGCCGAACTGCAGTTAAAGTCGAAAAATTAAAGATGAAACATCCGAAATGACATGAGACTGCATTAAACATGAAGAGGCATTCAAAAAGCACTTCACATAACACTTTAATTATATTATTGTCTTATTAAGATTAAGGCAAACAACTACTGATGTCTATAGTCTTTATGTCTTCATGTCGCATGTCTTCAAAGTAAGTAAAAAGATCCAGAAGGGCATCCTGCTGATTTGATTCTGAAGGGCACTGTTTTGTCAGACGCTCACCGGTCTGACATTCATTCAGCGTTTTTCCATGTTAAAAAGCATCCGCTCCATTTTATTCGTATGTTTTACTGGAAAACTCTACAGGTGCCTGATAATTAGCTGTGGAACTAACATTAATCCGATTCACTCTAGTGAACACATAAAAATCATCATCATCATTTACTCGCGTGCACGCCTCAAATTCTCGCGCGCCCCACAGTTTGAAAATCCCTGCTGTAGACAATGATTTAAAAAATAATAATAATTAAAAACAGTTTTTAAACAGTTATCTTCAAAACCCCAAGATACTTGAACTCCTCCTTGGGTAAAGACTTTTTGACAGAAAGAAAAGATCGACAGGCGAATCGGTGCAGCGGCAGCAGTAAAGCGGTTGATGTACCGGTCCATCGTGGTGAAGAAGGAGCTGAGCCGAAAGGCAAAGCTCTCGATTTACTAGTCAATCTACGTTCCTACTCTCACCTATGGTCATGAGCTTTGAGTCATGACCAAAAGGACAAGATCTCGGTTACAAGCTGCCAAAATAAGTTTCCTTCGCAGGGTGGCAGGGCGCACCCTTATAGCTAGGATGAGGAGCTGCTCCTCCACATCGAGAGAAGTCAGCTGAGGTGGTTCAGGCATCTGTTCAATTCAATTAATTTCATCAAATTTTTGTCTGCTTTTCCGGGGCCGGGTCATGGGGGCAGCAGTCTTAAGGCTCGTGCACACCGGGAAGTTTTTTGCTCTCGTTTTCATCGACGTTTAACGCCTCATGGGCGCCGATGTGATTGTGCACACCAACGTGCAAAACGGCAGGTGCATAAGTGTCATTTTTTAAGAAACGCCTCATCGCGCTGCGTCAAAACCTTCTCAATCAGATTGGCACTTTTGTCCACGTGCATGGAGCTGCTGACGTTATCGTAACGCCCAGAGGCGATATAAACGTGGAGCTGCTTACTGCGCTGGTGAACAATAATCATTTCATCGCTAGAGCTGGAGCTGCTACTTGCACCATCCATGCTTGTTCGGATCACCAGTAACTTTAACAAGAGTGTTAACTTTCTGTCACTTCTGTGTTACAAGCAGTGTTAGGGAGTAACGGAATACATGTACCGGCGATACGTATTTAGAATACTATTCATGAGTAACTGTATTCCGTTACAGATACTATTTTTAAACAGGGTATTTAGAATACAGTTACTTTCCTAACACCATTGGAATACTTCGGGCAATGCGTGTCTGGCCCATAATAATATTACTAAATTGCCGCCGAAACCATAGAAACAGAAGCTACACTCCCGACTGCAATCACCAGCATTAACTCAGTGAGACTCACGCAAATGACCCTGTTCTCACTCTCTCACGACACACCTTCATTTTCTCACGCAGCAAAAAGGACGACCGCAAACACCGAACAACCGGACAGCAACCATGATTTTCAAATAAACTGCTTTTTTGCCGTCATTGTTCGTGAATTCGCTGCTTGATCTTTTGTTTGCGCTTTCAGAGATTTTGTTACGCTTCTTAAATTTACGTTCGCTTTTCTGACACAAATGTGGGCGGGACTTATGAGCACCTTAGCCAAAGTTGGCAGCCCTGGTTAACTTGAGTGTACAAATATGGAGGATTCAGACCAGGAGCTCAAGGGGTTGGAGCCGCGACCGAAGCAACTTTCTAGCAGCAGTAAAGGAAAAAATGCATTCACGTCTTGGAAGTTCAAGCAAGGTCAAGGTGCTGTAGATAGGTGGCTACTGGCTTATAAGTTTGACTTAAAACAAAACTTGTTCATTTTGATGTTTACATTTTTAAAGCAAACACATTTTGCATTCTGCTAATATTTGCAATATTGTTCTTAGGTGAGAAAGTTTTATAATAGAAATTAAAATGTTGGATAGAGCCTGTTACATTACCTTGGTTTTACATAAACTATTTTGAAGTTTTTATTTTCTTATACCTGATATTTTTCTGTGCAGACTGTGAAATACAAAGGGTAAGCAAAATGCATATTATATACATATACTGTACATTACAGACAGTAATGCTGTCTATGTTCAAGCACTTTTTACCTTTATTACAGAAACAGAAATTGAATTTGTTGACACTTTGATAAATAAACATTATTTAATAAACATAATTATATTGTTTTATTTATATATTAGTCAATAATGGGCATTAGAGGCCCTCTGTTTTCCTGCAGAAATTGCTACCAACGCATAGTGTGACATTTAATAGACTTAAAGGCTGTTTTCAAGGGCAAGTATTCCAAGTATTTAGAATACAGTACCAGGATTAAGCAAAGTAACGGAAAACGTTACAAAATACATTTTAAAGCAGGTATTCTGTATTCTGTAACTAAATACATTTACAAAGTATTCTCCCCAACACTGGTTACAAGCGGTTGTCAGAAGCTTAAAGTTGTATATCGCCATCTAACGTCAAGGAGTGATTTTGTATACTCTTCTGCTCGACGCCAGTGAAAATCGCTGGGGTTTGAATCCGGAAAAATGCTGATGATAAACGCAAACGAAAAGCATCCCGGTGTGTACGAGCCTTTAGGAGAGAATTCCAGAATTCCCTCTCCCCAGACACTTCCTCCAGCTCCTCCGGGGGCATCCCGAGGCGTTCCCAGGCCAGCGGAGAGACATAGTCCCTCCAGCGTGTCCTGGGTCTTTCTTGAGGCCTCCTCCCGGAGGAACATGTCTGGAACACCTCCCAGGAGGCATCCGAAACAGATGCCTGAGCCACCTCAGCTGACTTCTCTCAATGTGGAGGAGCAGCGGCTGTACTTTTACTCCTGAAAGTCCCAACACTCCCAAGTCCCAAGCCAATTCATCGATGTGCAGGTCCCAAACCACACTGTAAACCCAAATAAGTAAGCAGAACTCAAAAAATTTGATGTAACTCGTTGCCTCAAAATTTTTAAGTTCATGAACTTAAAAAAATTAAGTTTTCAAAACTTAAATATTTTGATTACATGCTACTTAGACCTTTTCATTACAGTTAAATTAAAACTTTTAATGAAATCAACTTAAATATTTTAAGTTACAGTGACTTAAAATTTTGCTTACCCATTCTCATGGCATTAAGTTAACATTACTCAAAAAAAATAAGTACACAAAGAACCACTTTTAAGTTGAATCAACTCAATATTTATTAGTATCTTTGTCTTTTTGTTTTAAGTACAAGTAACTCAAAACATTTAAAACACAATACTCAAAAATCGAAGCCTCTGAACTAAATTTGACACTGCAGTGTTGATTTAAAAGGATAAAACCTGAAAAGCAGATTTAAGACCACGCCTCTGACATTTACAAATTCACGAACCTGCATGAACTTTTACAAAAACATGAACCATGTAAAACTAAATTACCTATATGGATACCAAGTACTACCCAGCTGTACTCTCAAGGACAAGAGCCATATTAATGACAAATAACATTAATAAATCCAAAGGCAGACTGTGCACATTGTGGGGAAAAAAATGCAGAAACCTTTAACAATTATTTTCACAAAAACAAATTACATTGATCTACTGAGGAACTGCCAGGCCTTAGTAATTTTTCAATAAATTTCTACATTCGCATCAAATCATTTTTGAGTCTCTGTAACTTAGGTTACAGTTTACCCTCGTCAAGACAAGGTTAAATCTTTTGAATGAATTCAAAAGTGTTGGTCAGTCCCCTGGGATAGCTGAGGTGTAGTACATAGATCAGTCCAAACAGTACCAGGAAGGCATCAGCAAATCTGGAGAGGCTGCCCACAATCTCACTCTCGATGACAACAGAGTTTTTCACAGGTTGAAAGTGAACTGGACTTGTGACATTATCTTTGATGACTGTGAGGAGGTCCACTGCAACATCTGAAAGCTCTGGCTCATCAGATTATCAGCTCATCAGTGTCCTGTAATATAAAATAGATGTTAAAGCAAAAACAGAAGATTGGTCAAGTCAGCCTAGCAAACAGTAAACAAAAGTTGCAAGAAATTGATACTATGTTCAAAAAAAACAAAAAAACAAAAACAAAACATCTTAAAAAAAAAAAAAAAAACACTTAATTTTGCTTAAAGCAATAGTACTAAAATTATTTTACAGTGAGGTCAAAGAAAACAAATCGCACAAACTATTTGGTTGGAAAGACTAAATTAGGGTAAGCATGTATGTGCGTATGTATAAGAACTGTTTAATTCAATTCAATTCACCTTGTTTAGTGTGATAATGTGATGTTTTTTTTTAATACTCACCATGCAGGTCCTTAAAACCCAGTGACTTCCTCACGTAGATACACAGGAAGAACAAAGAGAACAGTGACACACTTGATGTGCACGTCATGGAACTCCTGTAATGATAAAAACAAAACTATATAATTGAACTGTAAATGTTATACAATATTATCAGATATACAAAACCAGACAAATACCCCAAAAAAAGTGTTCAAAATGTTTTTAGTGTTGTAGTGTTCATTTGAATCATCAAATTTTTCAAATGTTTTCAAATTTTCAATCTTTTAATTGAGTTTTAGCCTATAAAATTTACAACAATATTTTTACCTGTTCATCATAGATTCTTAAAGTATTTGACGTCTTCCTGGTTCTGGCTGCCTTCTGTCTGAACAGGGTCATCAGGCTAGGAAGATGTCGGTCAAGCTCAGAGTAGAACATGTTGGGCAGGTTCTGGTTTGTAATACATTGGAACTCTGTATACACCTACATTTTAAAACAGACAGACAAAGAACACCTCCAAATTCATTATGTGAACCTAGTTAATCTACTATACCCTCACAGAAAATAGCCCCTGAATGTGGTATATGTTTTCAAGAAAGCAATAACAGAAAAAAAGTGTTACCCCACATTACCTCAGATTCCATTTTAGGTGCAGGCCAGAGTTCCATGAGCTCTTTTACGGGTGGGCATGTCTTCACTATGGTCTGTCGCCACAGGGCAAAGGTTGTTTGCATCATCTTTTTTATAATTGATAAGTTCTCAGCTTTCTTCATTTCATCAACAATTTTCTCCTTGGGGAAAGTTGGGCAAAAAGTTTACTTCTGCTTGTTCGGGTCTTTCAATATTTGAATGTGAAAATTCATTTTCAGGATTCATTCTGCTTCTTTTTTCAGCATTTACTGTGGTCTCTGGACATCCAGCCATTCTCATCTTGCTCCTATAGAAGGGGGCTTACGCTGCAAAAGTGGCTATGATGCAGTCTGTAGTGCTTAAATATTTGCTGTCTGTCAGTAAAAGAAACCAAGTCGTATTGAAGCCAACAACCTAAAAGAAAAACGAAATTAATGTTAGAAAGTGTATAGCTCCCCCCAAAAAAATCTGAGTACAAGTCAACAAACAGGTTACGTGATCATGACCAGAGAATATTGCTAACACTTGAGCTGCACAGTTAATAGTTAAAATATCTTGACGTATTCTATTTTCTGAAAGATCACATTTTGCAAGGAAGTTTATAACAATTATGTTGTTACGACAATAGGTGGTGACAAGTAATCATTAAATATGAATTATTACTGAAAAATTTGTTTAAGAATTTGGGATTATTTATCCAGTAATGAAACATGTAAAGCCTTTAGCAGTTTTTAAATCATTCAATTAAACTGAAAAGTTATTAATGTTGATGTAACTCTAAACAAAAAGGGGACTACTGTATAATAGACAGTTGTGGTTGTTAAATATTAAGCCAGAATGTGATTGTTGTGGACCACAGCACTGTTTTATGTCTAAACAGATGTCATCAGTCAACTTGAGAGCGTAACAGTTCTATATCATTTTGCCATATTAGATTTAAAATATATTAAACTGTTTAGACACATTTCTACAATGACATGTGCTCTCCAACTCCCCAGTTTGTATCTATGACACACCAACACATTGGGGAAAGTATGTTTTCCAAGTTATATAGTTTTTAACACAGCAGACAAAAGCTGTGTCTCATTTAATAGACTGCATCCTCAGAAGGATGCATTCGAAGTGCGATGCATGATCGCGGCACGCCGAAGGCTGTCTCATTTAAAAGAAATTCAAACGCAGCCTAAAAAATGCCTCCTTCGTTTCCCAGGTAACGAAGGATACAACGAAGGTTCTGTTGCGGCCGCGAACTTCCCAAGATTCATTGCGCACTGATAACGGCAGGACGTTTTTAAAAGATCTGGATTAAATGTATGAAGTAGGCTTATTTGACTTGGATATCTAAACACATGTTAAAAAAAAACAAAAAAGACTATGACATGTCTTACTAAAGAGACACTCACCGTTCGGAGGACGCAGCCTCTGAAATGAGACACATCTAAAAGCTGACGGATATACTTTTGTCAGATTGGGCGGTTTTGAATTTGACTGTGTGGGTAAAAAATGACATAGGCGGGTAATGAACATTTGGGCGGTTTGCAACGGCGCGGTTGATTTTCGGTGGGTTTTGGATAGTTTTGCGGCTGGAATCAGTCAGCTACATCTGGCAACACTAACGTTGGATATTTTTTTTTAAATTGCGTGTCATACGTGGACGTTACAATCTAAGCGCCTAATGTCGTGCAAGCGGAAATATAGATTACGATCCGTTCAAAAAATATATGTTAGCAAATGTGTAACATATGCTTCTCCGATTGTTTATATCAGGCCAATTTCATCGGTTATTCCTCGCGAGACATCCATTACTTTTGAATATAATTATATGTAACTGGTGAACGCTATTTAAAGTTTTGTCTAGAATAAACTTCACTAAATAAAACCATTTTATAATGCATTTAACACTTACCGTGACACAGTGGTGCTGATAACTGCCGACAGCTTGAAGCTGAAATCCTCCTCACTCACTGCAGTATTTTGTGGCGCCAAAAGTAAAGCATTGCGCGCTCCCACAATGTCGTAAAAGTCTCACGCTGACCTTGGAGCACGTGAGCCTCGTAAGCCAATAAAATTATACAGAAACATCAGCAGAAACGTTTTTTTAAACAAACATATTTTTTTACTGCCTGTAATAAATGCCTATTCTATATATGATACTGTATATATAATAGATATATAATATAATATTTTATTTTGGGCTCACATTAAACCAGCTGTTCTGGCTAGAATGTTTGTGTATTTAAAATTAACTGAATATTTTTCTTAGAAAATTATTTCTAAAGATAAAGTTTTTATTGTATTTTAGCCTATTTATATGTATATAATTAATTTTTTTTTAAATGACAAAACAATTGCTTAACACACAAAGGTTACTGATGTCATATGTAGACAGCATGTTAAAACTACAAAAAAATAAGTCTTATTTTATATCTTTCTCTTTGTGATTTGTATTATGCAGCACATTGGTCAACCTTTGGTTGTGTTTAATAGTGCTATATAAATACAATTGACATTGACATTGACAAGTAAAGTTAAATTATACTCCTAAGTGGCACTTACTTAATGAGCAAGTTGTTTAAGTTAATCAAAAATAATAAGTTTAATTCACTCAAAACCTATAAAAAAGTCATACAAACTCAAACTATTTGAGTTAGTAGAACGGTTTTAGAAAATTGAGTTTATACTACTCAATCAATTTAATTATTTTGAGCATTTGGGTTTACAGTGCAAGCAAAGCAGTGGTGACAGTGGCGAGGAGCAAAACTTCACCAATTGACGAACGGGGAAAAAAACCTTGAGAGAATCCAGGCTCAGTCGGGCACAACCATTTCTCCTCTGGCCAAACTTCTTGTGCAGAGCTGCAGTCTAGGTGCTGGAGGCTGGAGAATGCTGGACGTCCATTGTGGAGAAGCTGCAGCTGGCCCACGGGATCAATGCGAAAACTTGTCTGTCACTGGAGTCTTTCAGGAATCAGTCTCATGCTCTCCACTCCTCCATGACCACCACAGCATATCCTCAGGATACGGCCTGGTCCAGGATTATGGATACCTTGGCATCACCTCTTCACAGATCGTGGATCACATCAATCTCTAGAGGTCTTGGGATGAGTATCCCCAGGTGGAAATAGAGAATAAAGAAAATAATTAGCGTAGCTGCTGTTCATAGTGTATTTAAACAAGACATATTAAATATCTGTTTCGTATGCCTCCTGGACGCCTACATAAGGATGGGTTCCAGGCATGTCCCACCAAGAGAAAGCCTTGGGGAAGACCTTGGACACGCTGGAGGGACTATGTCTCTTGGCTGGCCTGGGAACACCTCAGGATCCCCTAACAGGAGCTGTAGGAAGTGTATGGGGAGACGGAAGTCTGTGGGTTTCTCCTGAGACAGCTGCCCCCACGACCTGGCTCCAGATAAGCTGAAGAGAATGAATGAATGAATGAATGAATTAATTAATTAATTAATTAATTAATTAATTAATTAATTAATTAATTAATTAATTAATTAATTAATGAATTAATGAATGAATGAATGAATGAATGAATGAATTAATTAATTAATTAATTAATTAATTAATTAATTAATTAATGAAAAACTGCTTTTATTTTAGCTGAAATAAAACAAATAAGACTTTCTCCAGAATAAAAAAAATATTATCAGTCATACTGTTATAAATTCCTGAATCTGTTCAACATAGTTAGGGAAATATTTAAAAAAGAAAACAACATTCACAGAAGGACGAATAATTTTGACTTCAACTGTAGTCACTGTTATTATTCTGAATTTTAACATTCTTACAAATATTAAGGATAATGTGCAGACAGAGGCTGTGACTGGACAGAAATGTCTGATCCAGAGTCAGTTCTTGCAGGATCGATATGTTCTCTGTTAACGAGAGGATTTGATGAATGGGGAAATCAACACTGTTGGCTTTGCTCGACCCTCTCGATCAGTGCAAACGTTTTGAATGGAATTTTGAAGGTAGCAATTATCTCTTAACGTCCACATAAAAGCATGTTAACGGCGGGCATAAAAGTTCTTTATTTGCAGCTTTAAAGGGCTTGAGGGAATATGTGATGAGGACAGGAGGAGGAACATCACCACTCTGCTATGAATTAATAACATTACATGCATGTGTGAGCCTTTATTGGCAGAGAGTGTGTGATCAGGACTGAGTTTAAAAAGACATTTGGAACGAATTAGAAAAGTGTGAAAATGATGGAATTGTCCTGCGAGCACTGACAAAAGCATAACACTGAAAAAATAAATACAAATCTTTGTAAGATATTCAGGATTGTTTGATGCTCATGGCAGCACGTAAACAAATACATGTCTACTAGCAGAAATAAATATTATACTGTAATTGATTCATTCATTTTCCTTCGGCTTAGTTCCTTATTTATCAGGGATTGCCACAGAGGAATGAACCACCAACTATTATGTTATGCATATGTTTTATGCAGTGAATGCCCTTCCTGCTGCAACCCAGTAATGGTAAACACCCATACACACTCATTCACACACACACACACACTCATACAATATTGCCAATTTAGTTCATCAATTCCCCTATAGCGCATGTGTTTGGACTGTGGGGGAAACCAGAGCACCTGGAGGAAAGCCACTCAAATACTATTAATAATACATATACCGTAATTGGTTATTGTCATATTAATGTTATTAATGGAAATAAAAAGCAGTATTTTCTGTTTCACACAAATATTTAAAAGTATTTAAATTATTAATAGCGTTCCCTTTTTATATATTAATCTATTACAGCATAAATAATATGCATATTTTAAAGATTTTAAATTAATTTGTATGTACCATTGTTTTGACAATTAATTTTCAACTGCTCATATTTTTTATAATATCTTAATTATTTGATACCAAACAAGAATTCATTCATTCATTCATTCATTCATTCATTCATTCATTCATTCATTCATTCATTCATTCAAGTATTACATTCATTCATTCACTCATTCATTCATTCGTTCATTCATCAATTAATTCATGTATGTATTACATTCATTGTTTCATTCGTTAATTCATTCATTCATTCATTCACTCATTCCTTCATTAATTAATTAATTAATTAATTAATTAATTCATTCATTCATTCAATCAATATATTTAATTAATTCATTCATTAATTTATTCATTCATTCATTTCATTTCATTTCATTCATCCGTCCATTCAGTCAGTCATAGAAATAGCTAAATTAATTTATATGTACAATTGTTTTGACAATTTGTTTTCAACTGCTATTTTTAATGATATTTTGATTATTTGGTACCCAAACATTCATTAATTAATTCATTCATTCAATTTATGTATTTCATGCTTTCGTTCTTTCATTCATTCATTTATTCATTCATTCATTCATTCATTCATTCATTAAAGTATTACATTCATTCATTCATTCATTACAATTCTTCATTCATTTCATTCCTGTATTTCATTCATTCATTCATTCATTCATTCATTCATTCATTCATTCATTCATTCATTCATTCATGTATTTAAGTCATGCATTTCATTCATTCATATATTTCATTCATTCATTCATTCATTCATTCATTCATTCATTCATTCATTCATTCATTCATTCATTTATGTATTTCATTCATCCACCCATTCATCCACCCATTCATCCATTCATTCATGGTAATATGACTGGTTTGTTTTGCGTTTCTATAGAGATCCCAGTGTTCCTGCCATTATGGCCCATTATTTTTTAATAATTTAATCAATTAACCCTTGTGTGCTGTTGGGTCATTTTCATCCACTCTGGGCTGATTTTGAGTCCTAATTTGGCCACAACTTCCTCTGTGTTTCAGCAAATGGAATGATTTTTGTTGACAAATCTTTTTACACATACTTTGGGAAACTTCTCTGAAATTTCTTAAAATCCCAACAATCAAGAACGCATGATTATCTGCTGTCAAGGCTTTGCAATCAAAAATACGATTATAATGGAAGTCAATGGGGCAAAAACAGTTTGCCTAAAGAATGACAATGTAATACATTATAAGTACTAATCCAAATACAAATAAGCACTAATCTGGTAATAAAAGGGACGAGCAAACGAACAAAAAAAGAGAGACTTTCATTCATTCATCAAAGCATCTCATTAACAGAGATAATATTGATCCTAGAGCCCGACAGCTGACTCTGGATCAGCATGTGGTGACGTTTCTTTCCACTTCACAACCAGATCCAGCTCTAATTAGATGGCATGAAAATGTCCACATCTAACAGGAGCAGAACGATCCAATGAACTCTGGAAGTCCATCGACTATTATCCGTGAGTTTGTGTCCTCGTGTAAAGGTCAGATGTCGTGTCCCAGAGCGCTGCGCTGCTAAAGGGCATTTGTCTGTTATTTGTGTCCGAGAACTCAAGCCGGTAATGATTCGTCTGCTACATTCTGCCTCTGTTCAGTGTTTAATGCCGGTATTTAAAGTGGACGACTCCTTATCTTTTAAAGGGATAGTTCATGGAAACATTTAAATGACCTCATCATTTAGTCTCCCTCATGTGGTTTTCTTTATTCTGCTGAACACAAAATAAGTTAGTTTGAAGATTTCTGGCTGGACTGACTTATATAGCTGTAAAAATACATTCATTTCCTTCGGCTAAGTTCCTTATTCAACAGGGGTCCCCACAGTGGAATGAACCGCCAACTACTCCAAATGTTTTACGCAGTGGAAGCCCTTCCAGCTGCAACCCAGTTCTGGGAAACACCCATACACACTCATTTACACACACACACACACACATGTTTGTTTTTGTGAAAAGTGGGTACATTACATAGGCTTCCATTCATTTTATACAGATCAAAGTGTATATTATATTACCCTCACCCCACCCTACCCCTAAACCCAACCATCACAGGAGACAGTGTACAGCTTTACTCCCTGAACAAACTCATCCTGCGTGATTTAGAAGCTTTTTGAGAAGTGAGGACGTCACCAATGTCCTCATATTTCACCTGCTTTTTGTAATACCTGTGTCATACCCATGTCATTATACAGATTTGTGTCCTAATAAGTCACAAAAACACGTACACACACACACACACTCACACACAAACACACACACACACACAGGCCTTAATTTGTGCTGGATCCGGATCCGGAACCTCTGAAATCTCATCCGGCACCTCATTTTACTAATTCCCGTCCTCACACGTACCCCTGCCCTGCCCCGCTCTTCACTTTCTTCCGCGACTCCCCATCCTTCTTCACTTTTCTTCACGAAACCCCCGCCATACCTAATTCCTTCCTTTAGTAACATGAAGCTAGCAAAATTAAGCACTGCACACACACATACAATACAGCCAATTTAGTTCATCCAATTGACGATTGGTCTAGCCGGGACTCGAACCAGCAACTTTCTTGCTGTGAGGCAACAGTGCTAATCACTAGGCCACCATGCCGTCCTGTAAAAATATAAATAATAATAACAAATACAAATGGGTTTTGAACAAATAAAGAGAGAGTATTATTATTATTATTATTATTATTATTATTATTATTTTGGCATTGCATAAAGTTTATATTTTTAAATGACATTTTCTGTGATTTCAGAGACAATAAAATTTAATATTAGGATACTTGTAAAACATAATAAATAATATAATATTATAATAATATAATAAAGTAGCTGTTAAAGGAGTAAGATCTGATGCATTATATTATCTTACATCCCTTGTCACATAAGAATGTAGCCCACAAGCAGCCAAGGCCAGACGGTTTAGTCTTTAAAACTTGTTTCACATTCAAACTAAAATCTCATATTCATTTAATTCATTTCCTTTAGTATTTTATTTTATTTTATTTTATTTTTTTAGAAAAGTCCCATTGAGAGTAACGTAAATCTCTTCTTCCAGGGATTCCTGGCCCAGTTGACCTAATAAAAAATGTTTTGCAATTAGCCCAACTTGAATACAACTAAAACATACAAAGCATATCCAAGACACACCAGCTTCTTAGTAACAGCAAGTCTCATTCAGTTCACGTTTTAATAAATTCTTAAAATTAAACAATGAGGGAACTACATCTAAATATATAGGAGATAGAAAGTTCGGTAAAGCACAGAAAAATCTGCTTTCCAATGTTTAGAGTGAACTTCTTATTAAATTCCAGTTGAGGATTTGGTGTATACATAACATGAAGAGCTCTATTTTAGCGATCTAGGCGCAAAGTCTAAAGTGCATGGCGCAAGAGCGTGTCCGAATCCACTTGTGCTGTTTTATGGAAGGATAAATACGCTCTGCGCCCCGGCGCATGGTCTAACAGGGTTGTGCTTATTCTCTTAATGAGTTCTGGGTGTGTTTTGAGCATAATGTGCATTAAACCAATCAGAGTCTCATCTCACATTCCCTTTAAGAGTCAGTTGCGTCACACCATGGCACATTTGCTATTTACATGGCGACTTTGTAAGTGTAAAAAATGAACGCTTCACTAGTAAGAAAACAGTTAAACAGAGCATCTAAAGATCGAGCCTCCTCCATTTAGCCTCTTTACTTTCTCTTTACTTTACTCCTTTACTTTGGTGGAGTAAGGAAACCGTGGAAACTCACTCCACTGAACACATCCATTAGCCTACATATTTAATTAAGTTTGTTAAAAGCTAAGATTTGTGGCTAAACTATTTCTCAATTCAGTTCTAATTTCCAGCAAATGAATAAATGAACTATAATAACGAAGTGTGGTCAAAAAACCAAACACACGTCCTGTTCTTACGCCCCATATGGTGATGCAGACGTCTCCAAAACCCTACAGGTGGACAAATCTTGTTTTATTAAAACAAATATAAATATGCATATAATAAATAATACTGCTAATAATAATAGCATTATACTAATGCAAATTGGCGCGGTCTATTTCAGTTCCTAAAAATAGCAACATGCCAACAATGCGCCTTAACACACCTCCTTTTCAGACCAGCACACCCATGAGTCCACAAACCCACATAGCAAATGTTTTCTGGCCCAGCTCCGGGCCACTCAATAACTTTTCCCTCGGCCCAAGTACAGCGAAGAATGACGGTCCTGAAGTGGTCCATAACTGAATTAAAGACAAGGGCCACACATGGCCCATAACTGGCCCGAATCTCAGCCAATTTATTACCCTTAACTGGCCCTGAACAGGGCCAAAACAGGTTTATTATTGGTACAGATTCTCAGCTATAAGCTAACCATTTCAACACCACCCTTTAACCAGAAACCCCAAAAACTGAGCCATAACCCAGCCTAAAGTTACCTAAACAATGTGAACAATCGCTACACTGATCTGGACCACACTCCTCCCATCCACAACTGGCCCAAATGTAGTTTGCCGTCATGCATGCAGTGCCATCATTGCCATGCATGGCCCACATTTGGCTGACATTATGCATGCCAGTGCCGTCAACACGCCAGCAGTGCCATAATGAGGCCACATTTGGGCCAAGTCCGTTTGCTATGTGGGAAGTGGCGCAAATGGATTTGCTATTTAAACAACATGGCGCAAAACGTAAAAAAATAGGGTTGTGCTGGTCTGAAAATAGAAACAAATAATGCCATACATGTGTTGAACCTTATTGCGCAGGGTGTATTAAAGGGCCCAAAAACATAAAAAAAAAATTTCATTGCATCCAGTGCATCCTCATTGTGAAGTTTACATGCATGCAGCATTTTCTTCTCTCATTTTATTGCTTTACAGGTTAAACCGGGTCCCCCTATTGCAATCACCCATGTCAAACAAGAATCTTGTCTTGACAGCACTTACTTTTCCAAAGCAAAAATGCGGCGGTCACCGGTTTGACTCCAGAAACACACGACCTTGTGCTGCTTTTCCATCCAGTCAGTCTGCACATCTGGGGAATTTCAGGAGGCAAAACAAGATGGCTGTAGATTTCTCCAATCTTTAAAAGGTCACACATCCAAACAAATGCCAACAGTGCCAAGCCTTTTTCCCCCCAGAAATAGTGATCTGGCAAACAAAGAGTCAGACTCCACGCCGAGAGACGTTTTTATGACGGAAAAGGTTTTAATATGAGTTTGGCCTTTAATTAAATGCTTTGGATTGATTATTTTTTTGCAAGAGCTGAAAAGAAAGAAAGAGAAAACTGTGTTTGCTGTGGCAGGACAGGCTTACGATAACAAGGAGACCTTTTTAAAATGGTTCTTCCAACACTTTCAGGTCTGTTATATTCCCGTTTGAGTTAAAATGTAAATTATAAGGCAGCTCAGTTGCCTTATAATTTTTTTAGACAAGACAGAGAAGGGGCTTGCATTTCAGCTCTACTTATGACATTTATGAAACCCTTATCAAATCAAATACAAATCAAAACCATTTTATATTATATATTTGAAACTTGAACCATCAAGTGTTTCTTTTTATTTATCTTTATTATTATTATTATTATTATTATTATTCAAGAAACATAATGACATTTTGGCACAGTTAATAAAGTGTTTCTGAATAGAACTTTAACCATCCCTAATGTATTGATTTATTAGAACTAGTGAACTATTGAACTGTTTATTGATCCCTAACTCCACCAGTTTAACTTTGGAAGCTTTTGTTTCATCAGATTATTCTTTCATTAAGATGTCCTGTATTCCCATCGGCCCCTCTTGGCTCCTTTAAGATTTATTAACCAAGCCACAAAGAAATGAACGAACATAATTTTAATATCCATATTTATTTTTCTCAAAGCTGTGATGTTATAAAAAGTGTCAACCCCAAACTGGTTTAGAGGCTGGATCTCAACAATACTTTGATCAATTGGAACTAAAATTGGTACACTCCATCAGAGCCATAAGCTAAGGGTCCATGCTAAAATTGGAAACAGTGTCTCGTACAGGTCAAGAGATATTGAAAAAAATGTTTTAATTTATTTTATTTTTGTCATGATGACAGTAAATAATATTTGACTACACATTTATCAAGACACTTCTATACAGCTTAAAGTGACATTTAAAGGCTTAACTAGGTTAATTAGGTTAACTAGGCAGGTTAGGGTAATTAGGCAAGTTATTGTATAACAATTAGAAAAATATATATACTGCTTAAAGGGACTAATAATATCGACCTTAAAATGTTTTTTTTTTTTAATTAAAAACTGCTTTTATTCCAGTTGAAATAAAACAAATAAGACTTTCTCCAGAAGAAAAAATATTATCAGACATACTGTGAAAATTTCCTTGCTCTGTTAAACATTATTTGGGAAATATTTAAAAAATAAAAACTAAAGGGGGCTAATAATTCTGACTTCAACTGTATATATATGGTTTGTTGTAACCCAATGTTGGGTCAGATATTGACTAAGCCAATTAAAAAAGTGTATTTTAAATGTAGTTAAAAGTAAAGGTAAAATCCTAACTCAACATTGGATTACTCCATATTTGAACTAACGCTGAGTTACAACAACCCAGCAGTTTTTAGAGTGCATGAATTCCTTGAGTCATGGAGAATCAAAGTATACCACCTCTGCCGTTTTAAAATTTGGCATAAATCATAACATCTTTTAAACAATTCGATATAGTGGCAGAAAATTTGGTACAGATCAATGACAGCATGTCTTGAATGTACTGATGACGTTTGAACACACTATTACCTTGTGTTCCAAATTTACGCAGTTTTTGGAGGGCATATGTGACCGTGGATATTGATATTTTTGGATTAGTCAGCAGTTTAGTTTTTCTTTTATGCCAGAAATCATTAGAATATTAAACTAAATATTTTTCTATGAAGACATTTCGTAAATTCCAAGACCATAAATATACTAAAACAAGGCAAATTTGAACCATCAGAATCCAGATGTTCAAATCTCAGCCAAATATTGTCCAATTCCAACAAAGTATATGCAAATGGAAAGCTTGTTTATAACACCATAGCAATTAAAATGATGCTTATGACTAGTGCTTAATTTGTGAATTGTGAGGTCCTGGAACAGATCAAGGTAATGGATCCAGCATGTTACCTGATGATGGAGAGGTGTTGCGAACGAAAGTGTAGGGGGGGGGGGGGGGGGGGGGGGGGGGGGGGTTGGTGCGGTGGATGGCGGAGAGGTGTCACAGACGAAAGTGAAGACGGTTGGGGAGTCACGGAAGAAAGTGAAAGTGAACAGCAGACGGGGAAGGAGAGTGGCTGAGGAGGCGGATCGGTAAAATGAGGTGTAAAAATCCGGCATGGTCCGGCACAAATTAAGCCCTGCTCATGACTAACACTATATCACATATGAAAACATTACCATTACATGTCTTGATTGTTTGGTTTATGCTGACTCTAATGTTCATGATTGACTTATTTGTTTTCCATATTTTTCACCATTTTAACACATTATTATTAGTATATTATTATTATTTCTCTCTATCTTCTTATTAACCAATCACACAAAAAATTGACATTTAGTATCAACATTAAATTAATTTTCCGTATATATCAGGGGTCGCCACAGCAGAATGAACCACCAACTATTTCGGCACATGATTTATGCAGTGGATGCCCTTTCATCCGCAAACCAGTACTGGGAAACACCCATACACACTTATTCACACACACTTTCCAGCCAATTTAGTTCATTCAATTCCCCTATAGCGCATGTGTTTGGACTGTGGGGGAAACCAGAGCACCCGGAGGAAACCCACACCGACATGGGGAGAACATGCAAACTCCACACAGAAATGCCATCTGATCCAGCCGGAACTCGAACTAGCAACGTACTAAAGCCGAAGTCACACTAGAGTTTGAGCTTGCGAAATTCTGTCGTACGGCGCTGCGAAAAGGGGCGGGATTAAACAAGATGATTAGACATTAAAAAAAGCGAGCGATTGCTCCATGTTTTATATTTCAGTTCAGAGAGGTCATGTTTTGATCCTGGATTGGTCTCACGCAGTCAAGTGATGCGATTTCGCAGGTCAGAGTTCACCAAGTTTGAACTTTGCACTGCAGCAACCTGCGAAACTCGACGCATGACCCTGCGTTTCCGGTCTGACGCATTCGCGTGCGTATGAATGGAAGTCTATGGGGAGAAAAGTCCAGTGTGACCGCGGCTTTACTGTGAGGCGACAGTGCTAAACACTGAGGCACCGTGTCGCCTAATCAACATTAAAATACCTCAAAATCTAATCACACAGTTGGCTAGACAGCACAAGCAAATGAATTCTCACTGTTTATGTAAATCTGTTTATTAGATCACACTGAAAGTACAGTAGCAGACACTAGAAGGAGCCTAGGTGTCAGTACTAAAAGTTAAATATTTAGCTCTATATTGTTCCAGCTGCAAAAGGCCATCTATTTTTTGTTTGTGGTGGCACATTTGAAGCGTTCAACCCTTGACTTCTGCTTGACAGAAAATGCTTTATAGGTTTTCTAGGCGTGACATTTAATACTGAGGTTAGCACAATGTAAAGGTGGCTTCAAAGAAAGGTTGACTTCAGCCAAGCATCAAAACCCTGCAAACCAGTCCAGCGCCTTCAGGGCTTGCTTTCCTACATCGTGCAAGCATGGCCTTCTGGATTTACTCACTCAGCTCTTTTAATGTTCATTGATTTATTTCTGGTGTATTGTTCGAATTTTTATTTTTTCTTCTGTTGTAGTTTTACTAACACGTCACATTTGATATGTGTGAAGAAGGATTCAGTTATAGCCGGTTGACAGTACATTAGTGGTTATGTTGTCTACACTGTGGGTGTTTTCCAATTATTGATGCTCAAAAAAATTGCATTATAAATCTGCTTTGAAAATGCTTATTGTTGAAAGGGTTAATGATTTGTATATATATATTAGGGGTGTCAAAATTAATCATTTCTTCGGTGCACCACGATGCAGATGGGGACAATTCGATATCGGTTCAGTAATAGATCATAACCGGTTAATACGCACTGACGTCATTTATCCCCTATGCGCGATGTCGCGGTAGAATACTATGGCGAAGGAGGCGAGGGTGAGTAAAATAAACATTACTACTTAAAATGCAGATAATTGTGCACGTGTGAGTGTGCTGGACACAGACTTTCACTGACACTGAGGAATGGTAAAGCACAAGCCGCTATTTCAGTACTTGGGAGAAATGATGTAAAACTCCATCTCTCTCTCTCTCTCCCTCTCTCTCTCTCCCACAAACACACACACACTTAAGTCATTTGACCCGTTGGCATGTTCATGAGATAAAGTTTTCTCTCATCTCGGCTGTTAAATACTTGTGGATCGAGACAAAAGCGTGCCTGTGGTGAGAGTTTATTGTATTGTATTTATTCTATTATGGATTACCTGATAACCGCGTATTATGCGCATACAGACTGACCCGCGGCTGTTTTTCCCGCGTCACTCATGGGTGAACAGCGCTTTCGTTTCTAAAGCCAAGCGCAGCCCATTCTGTTGATCGGGTGAAGACAATGACCAATCATAGGGGTGCAAGAACTTGCCAGTGCTCAAAAAGCAAGCGGGATAATATTTACATTAGTTTATTGGTTATGAATGCTCGTGCTGTCTTCTGTGCATGTATTGGAGTTTTGTCTAAAACATTCACACAGAGTGCTTTTTTTTTAGGTTAAATTAAAGGTACAGTTCATATATCTGACTGCTTGTATTAAAGGACAACATTGTATTACTAGTAATATAAAAATATAAACATATTTATAGATTTTAATACAATTTTTTTCTTGTGTTGTAAAGAAAAAAAATCTGATTATGTATGAAAAGCATCATCAATGCACCGTGATGCACCGAGATATCGAATTGAACCGAATCGATGGCATGATAATAGTAACCGAACCGAACCGTGAGACCAGTGTAGGTTCACACCTCTAATATATATATATATATATATATATATATATATATATATATATATATATATATATATATATATATATATATTTATATATATAAGGGTGTAACGATATGCATATTCGTATTGAACCATTCGGTACGAGACTTTCGCTTCGGTACTCATTACAAACCGATTCAGACAAATTTCTAAAAAGATAAATGAGAATAAGTGTATAGAATATAATGTTTTCAGTGCAACAACGCTCAACAAGGCATCCCAAATGACGTGACCCTGGACGTGACAGGCAACTGCCTTCCCCGCCCACCTCCAAACACTACTCCAGTCAGGCACACGCTGCACTAGCTCGTAAAATAGCTAGTAACATTAATGCAATCCTCCTATAACCAACAGCGGGTCTGGCGTTTGGGAGCACTTTGGTTTCCCTGTAAGTTATGAGGGTGATGGCAAGAGAGTGGTGGATAAAAAAACCCACTATGTTTTCATCCAAAAATGCGAATAAACTTAATGCGCAAAACTGGATTATCGCATAAAAGACGTGCGAATAAAGCTGCATTTCCATCCAACGAGTCACAGCGAACAAAACCGTCACTTCCTGATTAACTGGCGCCAAATATCAACAGTAAAAACTACATTTGCTGTGGTAGGAGAAGCTGCGTCAATCTTTTCTTCATCTAATAAATGACTTGCACCTCGGAAGACAATCCTGACACACAGTGAACCCGCGATGGCGTTTGAAGGTGTCAGACACGCAGACACTTTTTGCTAGTTTCAGCTATTATATATATACATATACATTCATCTGCCACTTTATTAGGTACACCTTACTAGTACCGAGTTGGACCCCAGTTTGCCTTCAGAACTGCCTTAATTCTTCATGGCAGAGATTCAACAAGATACTGGAAATATTCCTCAGAGATATTGCTCCATATTGACATGATAGCATCACGCAGTTGCTGCAGATTTGTCGGCTGCACATCCATGATGCCAATCTCCCGTTCCACCACATCCCAAAGGTGCTCTATTGGATTGAGATCTGGTTAATGTGGAGGCCATTTGAGTAGAGTGAACTCATTGTTGTAGACGATCAACCTACATTAAGAGATAGACCAGGGATTTATTAGATCAGGAATCGGATCTTGAAGATTTGAATCACTTGATTCGACTCAATTGAGTCAGACTGAATCAGATTAAAAGATTTTTCTACCATTTGTCCAGCAAATAGAAGACATCGCATTTTACCAATCTCGTTAATATTATTTCCGTGGCCAACAATAATAACATAACACAGTATTGGGTTAAATTTTAGCAAGGTAACAAAATCTACAGCTCGAGACAATCACTTATAAGCACATAAACACGAACACAGTTCTTACAAATTAAAACAAATATTTATTGAGCTACACTATGATACATGAAACTAACTTCATAATAAACAAACAACAACCAAATGCACACACACACATACACACAGAGGCAGTTCAGAGGATGCAAAATGAGCTGACAACCATCCCAAATTAATTCTAGTACTTATTACTGGATCTTAGAATCGCACCTGAGAAACCACAAAAGCAGACATCTGGCTTATCTTTAACTGCTTGGGATCAGTTTGCACCAGATCAGCAAGAGACAACGTTGTCTTGAGATTCTCTCGCCGAGCTGGCCTCGGGGAAACACAGTACTCCTATTTGGTTGGTGACTCAGTAACGTCCTTCGGATTCACTTGCTGGTGAGTGGAGGTTGTCCTGGGTTCCTGGGTTGACGGACTCTGCTGAGAGTTGGTTTGCAGAAGTTCTTCTTGCTGCTTCGGGGGTCCAGAAACTTTAAGAGGTTTCATGGAAAGTTTGTGGTTTGTGGCGGTGCGGTGTCCGAGCGAGACGAAAGGGGGCAAAAAGCAACAGCTAGCGCGAACAAGTTTTACTGTTGCAGTAAGTTTTAAGTGATCTGGTTTGGTCCATCCCCATGGCACTGTCGTCCAAGTCATGAACAAGAGTCTCGTGAGGCAGTTAGTTAGGTTTCCTGTTGAAAAGCTTGTAAAGTACCATTGTTAGGTGATTAAATCATTTACAAAAATTGGTAAAGTGTCCCCAGAACATCTGCGGACAAAGTATTGGTGAAAATAGTCAAATCAAGTGGCTCTCTGTTATCTGTGATGAAGCCCTCGAGCCAGTTCTAAATGACTGAGACAAGACAATGTGGCGCTTGATCAAGATCTCAGATTCGGAGTCTGAGATGATTCTCGCTTTATGACATGGTGTGTTATCCTGCTGGAAGTAGCCATAAGAAGACGGGAACATCTTCCCCAACACTGGTTATTGTTGATTAAGTATTGGAAATTTGTCTGATAAAAAAGCTAAATGTGTAGGCAAGCTGTATTTTTGTGACCTGGAAAGTGGAAAGAGAGATTAGAAATAGTGGAATTCCCCCAAAAATGTAGACTCGACATCATATGAAGTATTTATTGTTTTTAATATAAACCTGAACATTCAGACAACCTGTATGAAACTCAAACTCTTGTCATTGTTGTATAATTTTATTGTGTATACATAAGAAAGATCTGCCTTTATTTATATCAAACTGGTTCGTGTAATCATTCTGAGCTGCGCTTTTTTTCCAACACAGTCTTGTCTTGAAGCCCTAGTCTGCACTGCCACAAAGATGTATGTGTGTATGAAAGATAGAGCCGAATTTCCACTTCCAGCTTCTTTTTATGGCCGTGTTTTGCAGAAGGTAAATGAGGCCTGCAATGCAACATTTCTGAAGTCATAATTCTAGCTCTGGTTGAAGCCTGGAATTAATTCGGGCAAAAAGTCCTGTTGCTTTCCTCCAACTTCATGTTAGTAATGGGCTATTTTGTCAACATAATGCAGCAGCAAATGGAGTGCGGTAATGACTGCATTTGCTGATTGAAATGGAAAATGAAAGGTGGATATAGGGGTTCTTGCCCAGACCCATTTGAGGTAAGGCCTCCCAGCAAATGGTCTGTGCACTCATTTCTCCCAACACGGATCAAAAGGAGCGGACGGAGGGGCCGAAAACCATTTCCACCGCGCTGGGCTTTGTTGGCTTGATTTTTTTCTTTTTTCTTTTCCCATCATCATCGTATTTCAGAATTGAACTCACCGGGTTAATTGCCTAAATACGCCACAAGAGCAAATGTCTAACCAGTGAGATGACAAAATGGAAACAGACTTGTTTGTATTATATATCATTATGAAGTCATAAATACATGTTGATTCTACATGTTATTAATTAGGTCAACTTGTTTAGCTCTGTATAACCAGATAATCCCACATGATTGATTGATTGATTGATTGATTGATTGATTGACTGACTGAGTGATTGATTGAGTTAGCTCTGTATAACCAGATAATCCCACATGATTGATTGATTGATTGATTGATTGATTGATTGATTGATTGATTGATTGATTGACTGATTGATTGATTGATTGATTGACTGATTGATTGAGAGATTGACATTTCAAGACATCAAAATACCCAATGTAGAATCCAAAACAAATAAAATTCAAATTCAAAATCTGCACAGTGCATACATATGTATTATATAACAATAAACCTTTATTTTGAATGCAGTTATTTCTGAGATACTATTTCAGGATGAAATAAGCACATGCATCCATTAGTGCTGGGCAAAGATTAATCACAGTTAATTTCATTCAGAATCAAAGTTATAATATATAGAAATATGTAGATCTTTTCAAGCATAATTTTATTCCAATTCTGGATCAAACGAAACAAGATCTAGCTAGGTGGACGACTCTTCCATTATCGCTTGTGGGCAGAATTAATGCCATAAAAATGAATATCTTGCCAAAATTTCTTTTCTTATTTCAAAACATTCCAGTGTTTATACCAAAATCTTTTTTTAAGACTTTAGATCGAATATTTTCAGAATTTATTTGGAATGGAGGCCCAGCAAGGATTCAGAAATTATTTCTCCAGCAACCCAAAAGACTAGGCGGATTTGCTTTTCCCAATATTTTATTTTATTACTGGGCAGCAAACATTCATAGCATCTTATATTGGAGCCAGTCCCATTACGGTCTTTGCCAATGGGTTCCAGCATGGGTTGTAATGGAATGTGATACTTGTAGGAGAGTTTCTTTACATTCCTTACTATGCTCATCATTATCTATCAAATATTCTTGTTTTTCTTCTAACCCCCTAGTCTTACACAGTCTAAGAATTTGGAAACAATTTAGAAAGCATTTCGGTTTTCAGGCAATGTCGTGTTTGTCTCCTGTATATAAAAATCCTTCTTTTTTGCCCTCCATATCAGATGGAGCATTTGCATTATGGTTTAGAAGAGGTATTGTAAATATTAATGATCTCTTTTACGAGAACACTTTTGTAACCTTTTCATATCTTTTAGAAAAATTCAGGCTTCCAAAAACTCACTTCTTTAGGTATTTGCAGACTCGTGAATTTATCAGAAATACATTTTCTCACTTTCCCCATGCACCTTTTAAACAAGAGATTGATCAAATCTTGGAAATAAAAGTTTCCAAGGGTGCTGTCTCTAACATATATAAAACAATTTTCTCATTCAATACAATGTCAGACTCTTCATCGTTGTCTAAAATAAAATTAGACTGGCAATCAGATGTTAACCATGTTTTTTCAGATGATGAATGGTCAAAAGTTCTCCGTCGCGTACATACTACTTCTATCTGTGCTCGCCATTCACTGATACAGTTTAAACTATTACACAGAATTTATTGGACAAAAGTTAAACTATCTAAAATAAACCCAGAGATTGATCCCATTTGTGACAGATGCCGACAAGATCCAGCTACCCTCTACCATACCTTTTGGCTTTGTCCAGAGTTAATCTCTTTTTGGACGTCAATCTTTAAATCAATCTCTGATATTTTTCTTCTAAAAATTGAACCATGTCCTTTAGTGGCACTGTTTGGACTCAATCCTACAAATGTATCGCTGTCTTCTTTGCAGTCAAATGTATTAGCCTTTTGCTTAATAATTGCTAAAAGAATTATACTGTTGAATTGGAAAAATCCTTCTCCGCCCAACTACTTTCACTGGATGTATGACCTGTTGCAGTTCATTCAAATAGAGAAAATTAGATATACAATTAATGGCAAAACAGAGGACTTCTATACAGCTTGGCAACCTTTTCTGTTGCATTTTAAAAAATAGCTTTATATATATCCCACCTTGCATATCTAACCCTGTCTGTATCTGTCTTTTTTTTTATCTTGCTTTTGAATGATACAAACATGTCTAAGAGTGTATTAGGAAAAGAAATTGTGTGATATCTTACATTTAACGGTAATGGCCTACTTGGATGTCATTTGTCAATTTATTATTATTATTATATGTGTATGTATGATTTTTTATTTATTTATTTTTTATTTTATTTATTTATTTTTGTTAGGTTTGTTTTTTTTTTTTTTTTTTTTTTTTTGTTGTTTACTTCATTTTCATCTCAATATAGTTCAGAGAGTAAGGAATGTGTTACCACCCAATATTTCTTCCTTCAACATTGTGAAAATAATGTATTATGGTTTTTCTTTCCCATATTTGTAATACCCCTCTGATTGAGAATTGTTAATAAAAAGAGTTAAACTAAAGTTATAATATATGACATAAGACATAATTATTAACATAACATATATTAAGACATTATATATATACTGTTTTACACCACTGTATATACTGTATTGTAGGCGTTTGTTTGTGCTGGATGTTTTCTGCTCTTAAGAGAGATTATTTGACCTGTTTTTCACCTTATAAAAGCTACTCTAAAGCAAAAGTGCTTTGGAATGCTTTGTGTTTTGATTCTCCAGCAAAAAGGACTTCAACATTTGATTACAAATATAATGGAGGGCATTGTTATTGATTTAATTTGCTTTTCCAAGTCCAGTGGGATCAATGTCATTAAAAAAATCTGTTATTATTACTATGATTATTATTGCTCCTCAGGCAAAATGTCGTCTGCTTTGCACCACATGAGAAAACACACTGTAACCTAAAATAAAACTTCTGGGGTTTCTGAAACATTACTTAACAATGCAGCCGAGGCATAATATAGACCAGTTGTTCACATCAGGCAGAAAAATCCATTACAATCAGCCTCAAATCATGCACTGTTTAATACTGTACCCAGATAGCACGTCTCGATGATTGATTAAGCGATTGATTGATTGATTGATTAATTGATTGATTGATTGATTGATTGATTGATTGATTAATTGATTGATTGATTGATTGATTGATTGATTGATTGATTGATTGATTGATTGATTGATTGATTGATCCATTCATTCATTGATTCATTCATTCATTCATTCATTGATTAACTAAACGTTGGGTTGGTTTGTTGGTTGATTGACTGACTGGTTGGTTGGTTGGTTGGCTGGTTGGTTAGTTGATTGGTTTAGTTGGTTGAAAGACTAGTTGATTGATTGATTGATTGATTACTTCATTCATTCATTTATTTATTCATTCATTCATTCATCGATTAACTGACAATTGACTGACTATTTGGTTGGTTGGCTGGTTGGTTAATTAGTTGGATAGTTGAACGACCGGTTGATTGATTGGTTGATGGATTAATTGATTGATTGATTGATTGATTGATTGATTGATTGATTGATTGATTCATTGATTCATTGATTCATTCATTCATTCATTCATTGATGAACTAAACGTTGGGCTGGTTTGTTGGTTGATTGACTGACTGGTTGGTTGGTTGGCTGGTTGGTTAGTTGATTGGTTTGGTTGGTTGAAAGACCGGTTGATTGATTGATTGATTAATTGATTGATT
Source organism: Danio kyathit (assembly GCA_903798195.1). NCBI lineage: Eukaryota > Metazoa > Chordata > Actinopteri > Cypriniformes > Danionidae > Danio > Danio kyathit. The sequence goes on along the minus strand of LR812523.1, from coordinate 83,823,281 downwards.
GATTACTTCATTCATTTATTTATTCATTCATTCATTCATCGATTAACTGACAATTGACTGACTATTTGGTTGGTTGGCTGGTTTGTTAATTAGTTGGATAGTTGAACGACCGGTTGATTGATTGATTGATTGATTGATTGATTGATTGATTGATTGATTCATTCATTCATTCATTCATTCATTCATTCATTCATTCATTCATTCATTCATTCATTCATTCATTCATTCATTCATTTATCCATGGATGAACTAAATGGTTGGCTGGTTGGTTGATCGACTGACTGATTGGTTAGTTGACTGGTTGGTTAATTGGTTGGTTGGCCGATTGATTGATTGATTGATTGATTCATTGATTGATTCATTCATTCATTCATTCATTCATTCATTCATTCATTCATTCATTGACAGGGTTTAAGACACAAAAATAGTTAGACCCAATGCAAGGTTATTATAGTTAACGAAAATGACCTGAAAAACAAAAACTAAAATTAAAAATAATTGTCGTGAACTGAAATAAAAATAAAAATGAGAGTTTTTTTAAAAGACTGAAACTAACTGAAACTGTATTGTGTACATATAAAACTGAAACTAACTAAAATTTTAGCAAAAAGCTCCTTCGTTTTCATCTTTGTGAATGTATTTAATACATAATCTCACAGTAAGCCGTTTAGAAGTAAATCGCGCTGCAGGTGTTTTACCCTACGGCACCTCTGAGTTTGTAGTTCTGCTGCCATTGGCCAGATCGAGCCGGTTCTCCTCTAGTCAGTCCTCGCTGTTGCTCCTGCGACAAAAATAACGAGTAGACATGACAGCAGCACGGTGACAGCCTTAAAAACAGAGACTTATAACTGTTACTTTAACACATTTGTGCCCAGTAATGGGTTTTATTTCTGTATCGTGATTGCAAACAAATCTTTTTATCCGAATCTTCTAAGTGAACCGTTTGAACTAGTTCACCAAATCGAACTGAATCATTTGAAACGATTTGCATCTCCAGTAAGCACTTATCCACAAACTGCTTACTTTTTAACATGGCTAATACCCACCTCTAGCTTCAAATAATCCAATATATACTCTTATTCAGTTATTAGAACAGTAACGTTACACGAGATCAAATTTGAAAAGCGCTGAACCGATAATACTGCGCATGCGTGATTCAGTGAACCAAACACAAACAGCACATGACAGCCTGCTGTGACTGAACTAAACTTGAACTTCAGCCGCGAGTAAACCGAAAGCTTAAATGAGAGGATCTGGCGAAAAAACGTACGTTTATTTCACAACAGAAAATCGTATTGGAATTTAAATAAATGAATCATGATTCAGTTGTGTTGCAGAACTTTACTGTAAGACATTTTTCAGATCATGGTGATTTTTTAACTGACTGAAATTACTGTTGCTGACTACATAACTTTGGTACGTTGAGTCCAAACATCCACGTAAAATATCTGAACTTCTCATCAGTACTGTGTATCTAACATCAGAGCAGCCTTGCACACATATTGTA
>LR812523.1:83796774-83816774 GCA_903798195.1 Danio kyathit | reverse complement strand
ATTACATATTCTATTCTAAAACATAAAATCACTTACAAAAGCTAACACTATTCTAATCTCATAAATAAATCATATAAATAAATAAATAAATAAATAAATAAATAATGAGGCGATTTATTATAAATATATTTACTTTAATAATAATATTAATAACAGTAATGATGATGATGATTATTATTATTATTATTATTATTATTATTATTATTTAGGATATTGTTTATTTATTTAAAAAAAAAATACAATTTGACACATGCAAACCACAGCAGAAAGTTCTAACCAACAGACCCATGTCATATACAGCAGAGAAACTTAATGAATAACCCACTATAAAATAAAAGAATTAACGTTTGCTATGTTTTTTATTTTCACGTAACATAATTTCCGTTTTTAAATATACCTATAGCTTTCGCCATGAGGCTGTGTTCAAAATGATATCAATGTTTTCAAAGTGCACTGCGAAGGGAGCACAATTGTAAACATGAAGATCGCTAAAACTGAACTGTAAAAATACTTTGAAAGCAAATTACTCCTAAGAGAGATGACCTTAATGCTTTTTTATTATTAATAACTCCAACTTTGAATGTTAGAATGTTCTAAATGAATAGGGCATAGGGGGGATAAGTGGGAATAGAACACAGCCAGGAGCTATGCTTCTAACTACAGCTCCAGAGGTGTCGTTTCAAGTGCTCAAGTTTGCGACGCAGTTTGCGAATGTTCGTTGGAGCAATGGATTTGGGAAACAGCAAATCAATGAACTATGTTTGTAACGACAGAACTTGCGACCTTAGTTGGCTAACGATGGTTTTGGGAAACGCACCCCTGCATAGTTCAGCTCCAATCCTGATCAAACACACCTGAACCAATTAATTAGGACCTGAACAGCACTTGATAATTACAGGCAGGTGTGTTTGATATGGGTTGCAACAGAAATCTGCAGGAAGGTAGATCTCCAGGAACAGGACTGAGCACCCCTGAGTTAGGGTAATTAGCAAAGTCATTGTATAACTGTGGTTTGTTCTAGAGACAATCCAAAACTAATAACACTTAAAGGGGCTAATAATATTGACCTTAAAATGCTTTAAAAAATTAAAAACTGCTTTTATTCTAGCCAAAATAAAACAAAAAATATATACATTATAGGAGATATTGTGAAAAATGCATTGCTCTGTTAAACATCAATTGGGAAAGAATTGACAAAGAAATGTTAAAAATCCACACACACATATTGGCTGTTTCTCAATATGCGTTCTTCAGCGGTCTTGCGTCCTCGTGTTCTCGTGTAACGTCATCATCAGCTGCCAAAGTTCAGTTCCAATACTCAAGACCGCAAGAACAGAGGACGCGTGAAACTTCCCGGATGTGTTCTTGATATCGAGGATGTGATGCATGCAGACTTGAGCACCGATCTCGCTCTTGAAGTCCCAGAAGTCATTGCGACTGGAGGTGCAGTGCAGCACTTTATTTAGATTTATTATTAAAGTTCAGAGATATCACTTATTTACCTCAGGAGATTCCCTAAATGAAACGGTGAATATAAACATTACCATGGACATCTTAATAAAGGAATAAACACATTTAGAGTGTTTGTTTGCTGAAATTCATAATAAAATCTGTTTTATTTATATTGTGCAACGTATATTTATAATGTTTTTATGCAGAGTATATATTTTGAAAAGGGGAAAAACAATAAATTGTTGTATGAATGCTGAAATGTTTAAATAATAATCCATTTAAAACACGTGAAGGTCACATGACCACCAGGAAGAACGCAGCATCTCATTTCTCACAGGACGCGTTCTCTGTTCTCGTGGTCTCCCGAGTTCGTTCTTCAGAGGACACCTGGCAAGACCGGTCTCCACAAGAACGCAAGTTCGTTCTCTGCGTTCTTGGAATTGAGAAACAGCCATTGTCATGATCACAAGCAATTACTTCCTGGAAGATCGCTTGCGAACTACAAACTCATCCACGAACTACAAATCCCTGCATGCCACTTACACACACCGGTCACCATTCACCACTGATCACACATGTACAGCTGACTCTCGTCATTTCTGATTACCTGGACTATTTATACATGTTGCACAGTCAAGTCTGTAGTGAGTCTTTTGTTATCCGTCACGTTGGGTTCATGTTACTTGGTTTGCCTTAGTCTAAGTTTGTTGTTTTGTTTGTACTTTGAAGCGATGTCTTGTTTAGACCTTATGCCAGTTTTGACGATGATTTTGGATTGCCTTGTTTAGTTCTTGATTTTTTTTTTGTTCACGATTACCTGCACAAAAACTTTCTTTAATAAATCATTTATTAGGCTGCACTTGGATCCTACCTCTTGTCTTTGCCATGTTGAGCAGCCAATGTGACACATATTCATTCATTCATTCATGTTCCTTCGGTTTAGTCCTTTATTTATCATGGGTCGCCACAGCGGAATGAACCGCCAACTATTCTGCCATATGTTTTATGCAATGGATGTCCTTCCAGTTGCAACACAGCACTGGGAAAAACCCATTTACACACACACACTCATACACTACACCCAATTTAGTTAATCAATTCCCCTATAGCGCATGTGTTTGGACTGTGGGGGAAACCGGAGCACGCGGAGGAAACCCACGGCAACATGGGGAGAACATGCAAACTCCACACAGAAATGCCAACAGCTGGAACTCGATCCAGCGACCTTCTTGCTGTGAGGCCACAGTGCTAACCACTGTGCCACCATGCCACCCATATATATTTCCTAATACCAAATAGTAGCTTCTCGCTCACTGTGACATCAAGTCTAGAATTACATCAAGACTGGTCTGAAGCCTGCTCGTCTCTTTGTCTCCGCCGGGACAATTTATTCAGCGTTACATGCAGACATAAGTGGAACGGAGACCCCTGACCTGCAGAACATTGAGTTTTTCCTGCGTCCACAGACCGAGCAGCACCACCAAACCAAACGCTGCTTATTCGATAAAAGATCTATTTCCTCAATCATGCTGATGTTGATTTAAGACTCGGCAGGGAGGATAAATAATGGATCTGGTTCATCTTTGTTTACGCTCTGAGAGCAGTGTCTGACTTTAACCACATTTCTCATTTTATTTCCGCATTTATTTCATTTGATTTTTTTTTCTGAACACTGTTGCTGTGCAGAAAATAATAATTATTTTTATTCTCGTGTGTGTTTTGAACTCTGCATTGCTGGTATAAAAGGTATGACTTTTGAAATAAGAGAATAAATCAATGGATGGGTAGATGGGTGGGTGGATGGATGAATAAATGGATGAATGAATGAATGAATGAAATGAAAGAATGAATTAAAGGGCACCTAGGTTACCCCTTTTTCCAGATTTAATATAAGTCTTTTGTGTCTCCAGAATGTGTCTGTAAAGTTTCAGCTCAAAACACCCATCAGATTATTTATTATAGCTTTCCCTAGATGGTGATTTATAGCTCTCACTAGATTTTTGCTGTTTTTGTGTACTGCGCCTTTAAGGCTAGTCCTCCCCCCCCACCACCATTTCCACGTGCCTGCCTCAGTCTCCGCCCTCGGCTGCCTCAGACAACTGACACAGACATAAAGGAAGCAGATCTCACATAACGTTTGTGAGGAAAAACTACAGTAAGAACTTTACCAATGATTATTTGGTGCATTTGTTGTGTGGAGCTGCAGGATGAGTCACACACGATGTCGGTACATCGTGAACTACGTCAAGTTGCGGTCGGTCTCAAAACTGCTCCAATTGGTCCACCGTTTTTATGTTGTTAAATTGAAAAAAAAGGACTGGGTGTGTTTATATCACCCCAATATGACAGTATATACACTATACCTACACATACAGTATGTCTGTCCAAACAGCTTTAAAAGTAGATTTTCACCATAGGTGCCCTTTAATGAATGAATGAATTAATTAATTAATGATGATGATGATGATGATGATGAAGCCTTTATTTGTCACTTTTACATGTAGTGAAACTGGAATGAATGAATGAAAGAATGAATGAATGAATTAATTAATTAATTAATTAATACAAAAGCATGCAAGACTTTTGAAATAAGAGAATGAATCAGTAGATGGATGGGTGGGCGGATGGATAGATGAATTGATGAATGAATGAATGAAAAAAATGAATGAATAAATCAATAAATAAATAAATAAATGATGATGATGATGATGATGAAGCCTTTATTTGTCACATACATTTTTACATGTAGTGAAATTGGAATGAATGAATGAATGCTAACACACGCAAGACTTTTGAAATAAGGGAATGAATCAATGGATGGGTGGGTAGATAGATGGATGAATGGATGAATGAATGAATGAATGAATGAATGAATGAATGAATGAAAAAAAAATGAATGATGATTATGAAACCTTTATTTGTCACGTATACATGTAGTGAAATTGGAATGTAGTGAAATTGAAATGAATGGGTGGATGGGTGGGTGGGTGGATGGATAGATGAATTGATGAATGAATGAATGAAAAAATGAATGAATAAATAAATAAATCAATAAATGAATGTATGAATGAATGATGATGAAGCCTTTATTTGTCACATACACTTTTACATGTAGTGAAATTGGAATGAATGAATGAATGAATGAATGAATGAATGAATGAATGAATGAATGAATGAATGAATGAATGCAAAAACATGCTAGACTTTTGAAATAAGATAATGAATCAATGGATGGGTGGGTAGATGGATGAACGAATGAATGAATGAATGAATGAATGAATGAATGAATGAATGAATGAATGAATGAATGAATGAAAAAAATGAATGAATGAATGTATGTATGAATGAATGATTGAATGAATACATAAATAAATGAATGATTGATGATGATGAAGCCTTTATTTGTCACATACACTTTTACATGTAGTGAAATTGGAATGAATGAATGAATGAATGAATGAATGAAGGAAGGAAGAAAGGAATGAAGGAATGAATGAATGAAGGAAGGAAGGAAGGAATGACTACACAAACAGGCATGACTTTTGAAATAAGAGAATTAATCAACGGATGGGTGGGTGGATGGATGGATGAATTGGTAAATGAATGAATAAATGAATGAAACAAATGAATGAATGAATGAATAAATAAATAAATAAATAAATAAATAAATAAATAAATAAATAAATAAATAAATGATGATTATGAAACCTTTATTTGTCACGTACACTTTTACATGTAGTGAAATTGGAGTGAATAGGTGGATGGGTGGGTGGGTGGATGGATAGATGAATGAAACAAATTAATGAAAAAATTAATTAATAAATTAATTAATAAATAAATAAATAAATTAATTAATTAATTAATGATGATGAGGGCTTTATTTGTCACATACACTTTTACATGTAGCGGAATTGGAATGAATGAATAAATGAATGAATTAATAAATGCTTGAATGAATGAATGAATGAAAAAATACACAAATAAATAAGTAAATTAATTTATAAATAAATAAATAACAAATCTCCCTGTGTCTCCCATTTTCAAAATAAGAGTCACACATACTGAACATAGTAAGTTTAATATAAGTTAATTATTACTTTTTACATTTATCTAAACTTTAAAAACATATAGCAATCCTGTAATCTCATAAGGAAAGGTTGTGGCTAATCAAACGCAGCCTGGGTTGTGCATATTAATGATCCTGTGTGCAATGTAACCGTATTTTGTTCTGAATGACCTGTTTTTATTGGAATTGTATTACATTTTGACACTGCATTTACATAAGGAATCTAATATTTTTATTGAATTGCCATGCACTGAACTCTTATTATTCAGCTATGCTATGGATACATCCAAATTATCATTATATGGCACCTTTAAATTACATTATTTTGGCTTAAAAGTGTTTTATTTCCACTAAAACAGTCCACCATTACGTCTGTAAAACAGCAGGATCTCGAATTAAGCACTTTAGTCGTTTTGTCATATATTGCAATCTAAAAAATGCTGGGTTATTCAAACGCATATTGGATTACACATGGACTAACCCAAACATTGGGTTAAATGTGGTCTTATTAATTTAATTAAAAAAAACAAAACAAAACAGGTGTTGGGTTAGACCCTATTACACTCACAATTTGGTGGAAATAACCCAGCATTTTTTAGAGTGTGGTTTATTGCTCAGACATAAAGAGTGCAAGTATTCATTCATTCATTCATTCATTCATTCATTCATTCATTCATTCATTCATTCATTCATTCATTCATTCATTCGTTTGTTTGTTGTTTGTTTGCTTACTAATTTATTTATTTGTTTGTTTATTTATTTATTTACTCAATCATTTATTTGTTTGTTTGCTTATTAATTTTTTTATTTATTCATTCATTCATTCATTCATTCATTCATTCATTCATTCATTCGTTTGTTTGCTTAATAATTTATTTATTTGTTTGTTTATTTATTTATTTATTTACTCATTCATTTATTTGTTTGTTTGCTTATTAATTAATTAATTAATTCATTCATTCATTCATTCATTCATCCATTCATTTGTTTGTTTGCTTACTAATTTATTTATTTGTTTGTTTATTTATTTATTTATTTACTCATTCATTTATTTGTTTGTTTGCTTATTAATTTATTAATTTATTCATTTATTTATTCATTCATTCATTCATTCGTTTATTTGCTTGTTTGCTTACTAATTTATCTATTTATTTGTTTGTTTGTTTGCGTGCTTGCTTGTTTGTTTGTTTGGTAAAGACAATACCAAGGCAAGGCTTTCACAATCTGACCTTGGAGTTGTGATTGGAATTTCTACAGGTTGTCTGCGGGCAACAAATAAATAAATAAAGTACCTGATAGGGTCATGTCTTTAATATAAATCTTCAGATTTAATTCATAATGCAATGCTCAGTCTCAAAAAAAATAAATAACAAACACTTTTTTTTTTTGCAGCCTCTTGATTTAAGTTTTTCTGGTGGCCTTCCCTCAAGTGCTGTTCAAGGAAAGCAGTTCCACGTCTAGTTAAAGTTTCACAAAGTTTTTAAGGTATGGTTGAATGCCGCTTTGTTGAAGCGGTTAAATAGAGCCACAGATCAAGGTATCTTTAAAAAACACACTCAGTTACCCACATAAAGCAGAAATACTGCGTTTCAGGGACAGAGTGTCTCAAGCAGTAGAAACATGAAGAGACACTACACCATTGTTCATTTTTATAAAGCTTACATTAGAGGATTTTTTACCTCTGCCATTCGCAAATGATTTATATTATTATTATTAATAATATTATTATTATTATGTTTTGGGCGTCATGGTGGAGCAGTGGGTTGCACAATCGCCTCACGGCAAGAAGGTCGCTGGTTCGAGCCTCGGCTGGATCAGTTGGCATTTCTGCGTGTTTTTTTCCCCACAGTCCAAAGACATGCGGTATAGGTGAATTGAGTAAGCTAAATTGTTCATAATGTAGGAGTGTGAATGAGTGTGTATGGGTGTTTCCCAGTGATGGGTTGCAGCTGGAAGGACATCGGCTGCATAAAACATATGCTGGTTAAGTTGGCAGATCATTCCGCTGTTGCGACCCCTGATAAATAAAGGCTCTGAGTCGAAGAAAAATGAATGAATGACCGAATGAATTTTTTTTTTTTTTTTTTTCATAACTCAATATATTGCAGTTAATTAAAAGGTTTATTACACTATAAAACATGCTGGGTTGTTGTAATCCAGTGTTGGATCAAATATGGATGAACCCAAAATTGGATTGAAAAAATAATTAGTCAGAAAATACCCAATGTTGAGTTTGTTCATATTTAATATTGGGTAAAAAAATTAACACGTATATTAGTGTATATATAAATATATATATGGTACACTATATTTCTCCTTTTCACTTTAGAAAAGCACACACAAAACTAAAAATTTAGTTTAAAGAAATTAACTCAATGTTTAGTTTGTCCTTATAGCCCGCTGTTGATTAAAATAAATAAATAAATAAAATAAAAATAAAAAACATTTTTTAGAGTGTACATTTCTGTATAGTTTGTTATTTGTTATTATTTTTAATTATATTGTAAGTTATCTATCCAACCCAGGCTCATTCTGATTACGTACCCCTGTATACATTTCTGGAGAGCGCCAAATACGTCACAGGAGGTACGTTTTTGTTTTCGTGAATCTATCAGAGGCCGCTGTGTACGCTTCTTCGGATCTCAAATTTCTCTTGTGAGTGCCATTCACTCCTGCTGTTCCAAATACACCAGAGGTCGCTGTCGACTGACTGACTGACCGACCGATCCCTCCCCATCCCTAAACCCAACCGACAGTGTTTCCAAAAGCACAGATTGACCCGAACACGCACTTTTTGTCTTACGCAAAGTTTTTGTCTTACATGCTTTCTGGAACCGTTCTTCGCTGGACTCGAACCCCATTGTCGTGTTCAACTCCTCTCTGCATCTCAAGTCCGCCAACGTGCGTGACAACTGGACAGCTGGTAACAGCAGAAAAGGCACCACATGGGGGTAAATGGTCAGAAAAATCTCTCATGTTTACTCATTATTTAGATAGACTAGAAAGAAGACAAAAGCATTTTTTGCAGTATAACAAAAAAAAAGATGATAGGAAATGAATAACGGGAGATTATGTTTAATGTTGCTTTACATGTTCTTTACAAACCAATGCATGAGGATCTGTTTCATCATTCTGTTTCAAGTGCAAAATGTGGATTATTATTAAGAATTCACTCATTTCTTTACTGTTTTTTTTACCTCCTAAATATTGTAGCTGAAGGCCACTCCTGCCACATTTTTGTTTATTTATTTATTTATTTCTTTTTTGAAAATGTATGAATCTATCCATGATTTATTGTGTTTACTCCACACCTCAGACTATTACACTTCAATTCGTTATACTGGGTTTGTTTGAAACATCTTTTAGGTAAATATAAAATATTTAATGTGATTATTAAAATATAACATTATTACATATTTTAAATTAGTGCCGGGCAACGATGATTCACATGTAATCAAAAATAAAAGTTTGCTTTTATATAATATATGTGGTAAATGTCTTATGAGCATATAAATACAAACGTATACAAAACACATGTACACTTGTAAATTTTATATTTAAATAATAAAAATGTATGGACCTAAGTCATGTATGATTTATTATTATTATTATTATTATTATTATTATTATTATTATTATTAAATGTTATAAATTAGTGCTGGACAACAATTAATCACAACAATTTGCATCAAAAATACAAGTTTATTTTACATAATATATGTGATTTATTATCTACATTTATTATGAACATAAATATATATATATATATATATATATATATATATATATATATATATATATATATATATATATATATATATATATATATATATATACAACATGTCTGTACCTGATTGACTGATAGCCTTGCAAAATTCTGCAATATCAGCACTCCTACAGTACTTCACCCTTCTGTATTAATCCGCCTACATAGATACTTTTGAGGCTTTTTTAGGCAAGAATGTAGTTGTTTACATTGCAGATTTATTTATATTGATAGTGCCTATTTTATATATATATATATATATATATATATATATATATATATATATATATATATATATATATATATATATATATATTTTTTTTTTTTATATATATATATATATATATATATATATATATATACAGTTGAAGTCAGAATTATTAGCCCCCCTGAATTATTTGTCCCCCTGTATATTTTTTTTATCCAATTTCTGTTTAACAGAGATAAGATTTTTTGAACATATTTCTAATCATAATAGTTTTAGTAACTCATTTCTAATAACTGATTTATTTTATCTTTGCCTAGATAACAGTTAATAATATTTTACTAAATGTTTTTCAAGACACTTCTATACAGCTTAAAGTGACACTTAAAGGCTTAACTAGGTTAATTAGGGTAACTAGGCAGGTTAGGGGAATTAGGCAAGTTATTGTATAATGATGGTTTGTTCTGTAGACTATCAGAAAAATAGCTTAAAAGGGGCTAATAATATTGACCTTAAAATGGGTTTTAAAAAATTAAAAACTGCTTTTATTCTAGCCAAAATAAAACAAATAAGACTTTCTCCAGAAGAAAAAACATTATCAGACATACTGTGAAAATTTCCTTGCTCTGTTAAACATCATTTGAGAAATATATAAAAGAGAAGAAAATAATTCAAAGGGGGGCGAATAATTCTGACTTCAACTGTATATATAATTTCTGAGATTCAGCGTATTGGCGGCCATCAGCCTGTCATAATGAGCAGAGCAAAGACAGTTGACGTTCCGCCATAAGATGGCAACAGAGACTGCTTTATAAGCTCTTAGGGGCTGATCAAATCATTATAAAACAGGTAAGTTTCATTCTAAGTTGATCTCCCTCTTTTGCATGTTGTAGTGCTGTATTTATACCATAGTAATCTGCTAGTGTTTGCTTTGCTTTGGCTTTTTCGGGGTTAATTATTGTGATCTCCTGATTACAATAGAGAAATTGTCATGGGCCAGGTTTGATGGGCCTGGGTTCCTCTGTCCTGCCTGTTCTCCGTCTCAGCTGTTTCCTCTCACAATCAGCGCTGGTGCGCACGCATTACTCACCTGTAGCTCTTTTTATTTTAATTTCCTCCTCTACATATACTTGCCCTTTTGTTAAGCTGTTTGCCAGATTATTGTGATCGACTATCTAAATACTCTGTGTGACTTCTCTTAGTATTAAAACTACCATCTACGAATTCTTGTCTAGTCTTGTCCAGTCATGCTGAAGTGAAGTAACTGTCTGCTATACCTGTGATCTGCGCAGTCACCCCGCTGTGTGGAGTCCGACCTCCTCACCTCCATGCTTGCTAGCACCAGCATCCGCACCGCTACTGGAGACCTCTCCTCACCTTGAATCCCTTAGGAACCCACCTCGGCACAGGTCCTGAGGGAGAGGCGTTTGTGGCCGTAAACCCAGCCTGCGTTTATCGTCGACGACCGACGAACGGCAGCTGCCTTTGTTTCTTAATGAACTTTCTGTTTGAACAATTTCTGACTCAGTTTTCTGTCCAGCTCCGTGACAGAAATACTGGTAAATCTCTCTAGACTGATGCCATTTCATGCCGTTCAGCCTTATAATCTTAAAATGTGAGCAAAATTAGCTGTTTTCCAATCACTTTAGACATTACGCTAGAGAATCATTCAAACACTAGCTCTAAAGTGACGTGTGTGTGAAGTAGCAGCGGTTTCTGCTGTTCTGACGTCAGCTGCAGATGTGAATGAATGGCGGAAGAAAGTAGTTCGTTATACGAAAACATTTTAGAGACTCTCCGTGTTTGACTTTCTTTATATACACAAGTATGCCGTCAAACTGTTGTATAAACGCAATAGCACACTCATAGCAGTGTCATGTGGCTGTATATCGTCACTGATGGGACACTAAGGCACTCGGCCTGCAGCCTTAAGCCAACACACACCTCCCACCAGTGCTGATATACAGCCATCTTGCACTGCTTTGAATGTATTATTGCTTATATAAATAATCTCTATTGCAGACATACATTTTAGAAATATAATAAATGAAAAATGGATTTAAACAAACTAAATAAACTAATATTTAAAATGTATATTTAATACTAAAAGGTTAAACCACATTTAAAATAAACAAACATTTTTCATAATATTTAAAATTGTGTTTAATCGATTAAATAAATAAAACATTTGTTTGTTCGTGTAATACACAGAGAAAGTACATTAATAAGATGTTTTTTTTTCCAAGATCTCACTCTTTGCAACCATATACATTCCCTTTCTATTAGATTTACATAAAAACATGCATAAAACTAAAATCCGCTTCATGTTCAGAACAAGAAACCCTATGTTATTAAGTTTCAAGGCTAATTAATGCACTTGCATCCCATAAAACTGTGTCTTGGATTAGCAGGATTTGTGAAAACTCTAAATTAATAGCAATTCCTTCTACTAATACCTTTGAATGAGCCGGCGCCTGTGCTTTTTGCCTCAGGATGGTTTTCTGGTTCTCATTTTGTGTAAATGTGTATTGAACACCTTTCATAACATCCTCTCTGAGCCTTGGGCCAATTAAAGACTCACTTGCAGACCATTATCTCTGTTTTGTCTTTTTGCTGTTTGGTGCTGAGAGGCTTTTTTTGTTAAACATTAAGGGTAAAACGTGTTACTGCAATCTAATTTCAATCCGTGTGGTTTAACCCACCAATTTAGCATTTATTCCAGGAACAAACATGAGCACAACAAAGCAGAATTAAACTGTTAATGTGTGTGTGTGTGTGCGTGTGTGTCTTTATACTTATTTTGGTGGTTTACAAAGACAGAAATTTGTATAATGACATGAGTATGACCAAGCTGTACACTATTAAGCAGGTTTACGAGGACGTACATAGTGTCTTCGTAATTCAAAACACTTAAAAGTCATATTTAACAATATTTTTTTCACATTCACAATTTGCCACATTTCCTGTGAGGTTTGGGTTTAGTGGTAGGGCTGTTTAATAAGGTGTATAAACTGTATAAAATGTGTTACGTCAACGGAGAGTCCTTGTAAACCACCAAAACAACCAGTGTGTGTATGTGTGTGTACTTGTTTTTGTGGTTTACGAGGACAGAAATGTGTATGATGGCATGGGTATGACCTAGTTGTATGCTATTAAGCTGGTTTACGAGGACGTACATAGTGTCTTCGTAATTCAATACACTTAAAAATCATATTTAACAGGGGCTATTTAATAAGTGGTATAAAATACATCAAATAATATAAAATACATTACGTAAATGAAGAATCCTTGTAAACCCCCAAAACCAACTTGTGTGTTTGTGTACTTGTTTTGGTGGTTTACAAGTACATACATTTGTATAATAACATGGGTATGACCTAGTTGTACACTATTAAGCTGGTTTACAAGGACGTACATAGTGTATTTGTAATTCAAAACACTTAAAAGTCATATTTAACAGGGTTTTTTCACATTCAAAATGTGGGTTTAATAGTAGGGCTATTTAATAAGCCGTATAAAATACAGTACATTAAATACTATAAAATGCATTATTTCTATGGAGAGTCCGTGTAAACCACCAAAACCAACATGTGTGTGTGTCTGTTCTTGTTTGGTGGTTTACAAGGGCAGAAATGTGTATGATGACATGGGTATTATGTAGTTTTGCTCTATTAAACTGGTTTATGAGGACATACAAACTGCTCCATAATTCAATACACTTAAAAATCATATCTAACAGGGGCTATTTAATAAGTGGTATAAAATACATTAAATAATATAAAATACATTACGTAAATGAAGAGTAAACCTCCAAAACCAACTTGTGCGTGTGTGTACTTGTTTTGGTGGTTTACAAGTACATACATTTGTATAATAACATGGGTATGACCTAGTTCAGAGGTGGGCAAACTACGGCCCGTGGGCCATATGTGGCCTGCTAAACTCTTTCATCCAGCCTGCGAGGGAGTTTTTAAAATGCTGCTTCTGAGTAACGGTTTGGTTTCAGAATTAGTAAAATAATGATGCAATACAAGTGAATGCCATTTGATGGCAGTATTGCACGCGGTACAGTTAGCGCAACCAGTAAAATTAGAACACACTCTCGGATATTAAAATGCACTCGACCGTTAATGACTGAAAATGAGTCAGGCAAAAAAAAGAAAAAATAACTCTGAATGTCGTGTGTTTAAGGAAGAATGGACAACAAAATACTTCTTCATCAATATTGGACAGAAAGCGGTATGTCTAATATGCCAAGAAAGTATTGCTGTTTTTAAAAACTACAACCTGAGTCGGCATTTATCACGCAAACATTCAAATAATTTTTTCTATCAGACACTCTTTTCTATTCTCCAAAAATTATTACATTATTCTTAATATTATTATTATTATTATTATTATATTTTATAAGGGATTATTTTATTGTTTTATGATGGATGATAAGTAAATATAAATAGCAGAGCAAATTTATTTGACTTGTAAATATGACTCAATAATAACTATTTAAAAAATTATGTTAATGTGACACGTTTCTGCCCGTTATTACATGTTCCATGCATACTGCCACTATAAATAAAAGTTCTCCCAGAAAGACTTTTCAGGAGGCAGATAAACGTTTGAACATTTATTGTGAATTGTTTGCATAAGTGTAAGTTCGTTACGATCCTTTCATGAAGTCCTTTGGCGCAAGCCTCATCTATGGTACGGAATACTGGATGAGCTGGCAGATCCTGCCTGAAGATGAAGGCAGGGCGAAGCCAACCCCCTGAGTGGAGACGAGGCCAACCTGGTGGTGGTGGTGGTGGGGAGGATGGAGGGAAACTTCCGCATCGTCACCTGAGTACAGCGAAATAGATTGTTTAGATGGGCTTATATATAGCTTGCTTGGCTGTTACAGGCCGACGAGATAATTATTATGAATGACGTGACATCTCAGACTTCCTGGCAGAACTATCGCTAAAGCTTTTATTTATTTTTTGAAGGATTTGACATGTGGCCCTTCACTTGGTTTGCAAAACTTGATGTGGCCCTCGGGTCTAAAAAGTTTGCCCACCACTGACCTAGTTGTACATATTAAGCTGGTTTACGAGGATGTACATAGTGTATTTGTAATTCAAAACACTTAAAAGTCATATTTAACATGGTTTTTTCACATTCAAAATGTGGGTTTAATAGTAGGGCTATTTAATAAGCGGTATAAAATACTGTACATTAGATACTATAAAATGCATTATGTCAATGGAGAGTCCTTGTAAACCACCAAACCGTGTGTCTGCACTTGTTGGGTGGTTTACAAGGACAGAAATGTGCATGATGACATGGGTATGATATAGTTGCGCTCTATTAAGCCGGTTTATGAGGACATACATAGTGTCCTCATAATTAAATACACTTAAAAATCATATTTAACAGGAGCTATTTAATAAGCAGTATAAAATACATTAAACACTACAATATGTCAATGGAGAGTCCTCATAAAGCATCAAAACCAACTAGTGTGTGTGTGAGAGAGAAAATGAAGATTTTTTTTACTTTTTAGCCACTTTTTCCATTGTCTTGAAAGCACAATAGAAAAATGAACAAAGCATGTGCCCTAAAGCTTAAATGTGTTATATGTGTTTTTATATTATTTCAAAGCATTAAAACATCCTAATATGCGTTCAGTAATTTATGAAGCATGCTAAGGTCATGTAGATCCAACTGTCAGCTCTCCTAAATGGGTGTTTTGTGTTGAATGCCTGATTTTGTTTTGGTCTGCATGATCTCACTTAGCTGCCAAATTAGCCAATAGTGTTTGCACAATCTGGGTTGCCAGTTGGCGGAAAACACAGCAAATTAAAGCCATGGATAACAGCAAATGAACTAGGACAGACATCACAGATTTTAGATTTGAACATAGAAGAAAAATAAAAAGTCTTTTGACTCAATTTGAATCATTTTGAAATCCATGGATGGGTTGATTAACGATTAACCCAACATGTAAACATAATAATAATAATAATAATAATAATAATAATAATAATAATAATAATCATTCATTCATTTTCTTTTCGGCTTAGTCCCTTTATTAATCTGGGGTCGCCACAGCGGAATGAACCGCCAACTTATCCAGCACATGTTTTACGCAGTGGATGCCCTCCCAGCCGCAACCCATCTCTGGGAAACATCCATACACACTCATTCACACTCATACACTACGGACAATTTAGCTTACCCAATTCACCTGTACCGCATGTCTTTGGACTGTGGGGGAAACCGGAGCACCCAGAGGAAATCCACGCGAACGCAGGGAGAACATGCAAACTCCACACAGAAATGCCAACTGACCCAGCCGAGGCTTGAACCAGCACTGGTTATCAGCTGATATAGGTGCAGATCTTCATTTCTGTATGTTTTGAGCAGTGATTTAATGCTGGGCGTGTCATCGTGATTGACAGCTGTGATTGACAGTTTCTCAAAGCAGACGTCAGAGCTTCGGCAGGAGACTGAAGGGTTATTATTCCATTTCTGTGTTATTTTACCATGATAAAATGAGTTGCTCAGCAGTAAACTAGTTTCTGACATACAGGATCTGGTGGAACACTGTTTATTCGGTAAGGTCAGGGTTTTATCAGTTTGCTGATACCGACTAACCACCCAGATAGCAAAATACACACCATTTCCGGCTAGACTCTCGCCTGCCGGAGACTTACCCCTCGGCCCGACTCCGTCTACTGTACCTACTCGGGCCGGATGCCTATGGACTCACTGCCTGATTCCGGCCCGAGTCAATCAGGCCAGATGGGGCGGCCGTTAGCAAGCCGATGCTGCCGCATCCGAGCCGGAATTGGCCCACGAGTAATGTGCGCTGCGGCTGGGAGCTGGCGAGATGAAATCTTCATTATATAAACCTCACCTTTGTTAACGTTATTACAACCATTTGTGTTGATAAAACAGCAAATGCAGGCTCCTATGCAAACGCAAAGTGTACATTAGTGAGCCTTTGTTATAGTGCAGACACCGGCGGTCAAGTGAGAAGTTCGGGAGGCGTGGTTTATTTGACGTACAAGCGTTTGGTAGGACGTTCGATTCCGCAGCTCCTCCCTCTGGCTCCATCAGGCAGTCCTTCTGCGCATGCACAGGCTCCAATTTCAGCAGTCTTTTGCTACAGTTTGTGCCCATCACGAGGCGTCTTTTCCTTCACAGCTTTTAAAGGAAAATGGTGCTGTCGTCCATATTTTATACAGTCATTGGTTTATGCTCTCCTAGCGATGACCTGGCAGGTGTAGAAGAAGGTCAAACTTTTTGACCGTGATGGACTTGAGAATAGCTTTATGTTTATTTTGATGTTTACGTTTGACTGAATGGACAATGAATTGATTGGAATATCCAACTTTACGTGCAAAGGTATGAACATTTCATTTTTGTTATTGAACTGTTCAAGGAACAAACGCGTTAGAACCAACAATCTAAGTATACGCACCTACACATTTATTGCACAAACTATTCAGGTTAGTTAATGAAAATTCATTGTTTGTTCATGTTAACTAACTGTTAACAAGCATGCATTAGTAATTTAATAATGCATTAGTAAATGTTGAAGTATACCTAATAAATGATCTACATCAGTGGTTCTCAAACTGTGGTACGTGTACCACTAGTGGTACGCAGGCTTCCTTCTAGTGGTACGCGGAGGAATTGCTAAATAATTTAAGTAAAAAAATGAACACAGTTTTAACCCTTTGACGCATAGGATAACACAGATGGGATCAGTAAACTGCTTTTAATAGGCTAAATCTTTTATTTTATTTTCAGTTTTCTAATGTTTGTTATGTATTCTATCATTTTAAGCTAATTTGCTCCCTATATTTGTAACGGTTGTTGGGGGCGTATCCCGTATTTTTAGATCCCAATGTTGACAGGTATAGTTTAACAATAATAAATATTCATAATAAGAAGAAATAATCTGTCACGTCTTTGAACTGTGCAGAGCTGCAACTGCTTAAATACACCTACTACGCTACTGTATTTTAATACCGGTCATTTCTGAGGTGGTACTTGGTGAAAAAAGTTTGAGAACCACTGCTCTACATTATTAGTTCATGTTAGTACATACATAAACTAATGAAAGCTTATTGTAAAGTGTGACCATTTTCTCTATCCTATACGGCTTTACTTCTTCCTGCGTGAAGACTTCTGTGCAGTTGTCTTCTGTTTGCTCTGCTTTAGTTTCTTTACTTGCTTTGGGTTTGTTTTGTATCTCACAGGCGTTCTGTTTACCAGCCCTGTTGGCTGAATATGGCCTTATTTATTTTGTTTCCTCTTCACGCTTTTATTTTTTTCTTGTATATGAATAAAAATTTCATTCCTAACAACACTTTCAGTCCCACATACAGTATGTGCTTTGGCTTTGTTCACAAAACTAATTGCAAACAATACAAATACAACGTCGTGTTATTGATCACCTGAACTCTAAATTGTGATTGAAAAGTGGTTGAACACATTTTACTGCTTCCAAACAGTTTGCTGCATTTATAAAGTGCAATTTGTACAACATAGGCTCATTCTGAAAACGTATTCCTATATACATTTCTGGAGATCGCGAATGATGTAGCCAGAGGTACACTTGGCTAAATTTCATCTTTAAAATGAACGCTATGGAGTGGTATAACACCTGTACTTTTAGTGCTTACCAGCTGACCGCTTACCTCAGCGTGGATGGCTTTCCAGTAGCTCACCGCGTAAGTCGGCAGACTTGTGACGTGTAGCAGAGTTTACCGCAGCAACGAGGTTAAAGCCTGGTGAAGATCGGTTCCAGAAATCAAGTAAAACAAAACAAAAATATCAAATAAACAAGTAAATAACAGAGTGAGAAAGTTGTATATTCTTGAAGATGTGGTAAAAATCAGGCGGCCGCAAGAGCTTTTCTTTTTTCTGGATTGCTGTCTTTTGGGTTCAGAGAAGTGGGTGGGCGGGGTCAATCTGCATACGTGTCAACCCTCCCGTTTTTCTCGAGATTCTTCTGTATTTTACTTTTCTATCCCACTATCATCCCATAAAGATATTTTCCCGTATTTTTCCCATATTTTCAATCTTTCTATGAAGGGTGGCAATAAACTTAAAAGAGCCAATCCTCTCTATATGCAACCCATACCGCCGAATCACCAGGGGCCTCCCCTTGCTCTTAAATGTGAGTCTGTTCTGTGCTTTCACTTTATTTAGGCATGAAAACACTTTGAAATAAATATAAAAACAGCGCGATTCCCTTCCTTTTCATTACAGATGCCGTCGCCCTTCTATGCAATCCTCAAAACAGTCATATAGCAGTGCGTGACTGTCAGCTGACGCGCTTCATAGTGATAAATAGACACTGTTTCCCAAACAGATTCTGTACACGCCATTTGAATCGGAGCTAACGCCTGGGTTTTGGGTGCGTGTTTGAACAGAAATATACACAATATAATTAATAATAATAACATCTGAATTTGTCGATCTTTAGACAAACTTTGTCAAAAATGAGCATGAAAAAAAGTTTTTATTTTGTAAATAATAATAATAAAACATATTATTGACCGTTTAACTGTTTATTTAGAATGAAACGGCTCCAAATGAACATAGTTTGTAATTTTTTTTTTTTGGGGGGGGGGCTATGGTGGGCATATCCCTCATTTTCACATCCCAATGTTGACAGGTATGTCAACCTGTGCTTTTGAAAACACTGTTGATTGGGTTTAGGGAAGTGGGTGGGTGCTGGTCAATCGGTGCTTTTGAAAACACTAACGGTTGGGGTTAGGTAGGGTGGTTGGTGGGGGTATCGATCGAGTTATCAGTCAGTCAGTCGACAGCAACCTCTGGTAGATTTATGTGAGAACAGCAGGCTCGAATGGCACTCACGAGAGAAATTTGAGATCTGAAAAAGCGTACAAACGGCCTCAGTGGATTCGCGAATACAAGAACTTCAAAAAAAAAATCATTTCATAAGCAAATAATAATGTTATAAAAAGCAGAGAGTCGTATGAAAGCAATTGATGCATGTCAAAAAGCATTTGAAATGTGTTGGAAGGAATGAGAAACTGCTACTATGATGTGCACAAATGACTAATTGTTTTGAGAAATGCATGAACTGTTGTGCAAATGTAAATAGTGTTGTCAGAAATGCACCAAAGCCTCTGAGAAAAACTGTAATAACAGGACTGATTTTTTTTCTACTCAGCCCAAATCTATAGACCAAAAAATGACTGTAAAGTAGTACAATAGTGGAGTAAAAGTACTGATACTGCACTAAAATGTACTTAAGGGAAAGTAAAAATACACATTTATAAAACTACTTAATAAATCACAATTCCTGAGGAAAACAAAACAAAACTCTCATTTACAGTAATTTGAGTATTTGCAATTTGTTACTTTACACAATATTTCGTATTTCGTCAGCAGATCTGTTTCCAGGGCTGTCAGGACGGTTGCACCATACACACACAGCACTGTCAGCTCTGTAACATTGTGAAAGAAAGGTTTGCTCAGTCATTTTTTTT
>LR812523.1:83766774-83794274 GCA_903798195.1 Danio kyathit | reverse complement strand
CGGGTATTATTCAAACTTCTGCCATTGTTCTTGGAATTAAAAGAAATGCATTGGAATTGCATGCTCTAACTTAACAGCTCTCTAAGATTATAAGGCCAAAAGCAGACCTTTTTAATACATTTCTACATTTATTTATTTATTAATTGATGAATTGGCGATGCAGTGGGTAGCACAATCGCCTCACAGCAAGAAATTTACTGGTTTGAGCCCCACCTGGCCAGTTGGTGTTTCTGTGTGGAGTTTGCATGTTCTCCCCGTACTGGTGTGGGTTTCCTCCGAGTGCTCCGTTTTCCCCCACAGTCACATGCGCTATAGGAGAATTGATGAACTAATTTGGCCGTAGTGTGTGTGTGTGTGTGTGTGTGTGTGTGTTTATGGATGTTTCCCAGTATTGGGTTGCAGCTGGAAGGGCATCCGCTTTGTAAAACATATGCTGGATAAATTGGTGATTCATTCCACTATGGCGACCAGATGAATAAAGGGACTAAGCCGAAGGAAAATGAATGAATGAATAATTAATTATTTAGCAAGTACCAGTTGACAAATCTCACTCAAAACATTGATATTTCACCAATGCAAATACATGAAGACTAGAAATGTTTATTATTTATTTAATATTTAATTAATTTGCTGATAATCTTTCACTAAAAATGTTTTTTTTTTTTCTATTTTTTCTATTGTAAAATGCAGTTATCTAAACTTTTCAATTGTTTACACATGATAAACATGATTCCGTAAAGCATAAATAAATAAATAAATACAATAAATAAATAAAAACAAAATAAATAAATAAATGCATAAATGCATAAATACATAAATAAATAAATAAATAAATAAATACAATAAAAAATAAATAAAAATACAATAAATAAATAAATGCATAAATAAAAAATAAATAAAAATACAATAAATAAATAAATAAAATATATTAAATAAATAAATAAATAAAAACACAATAAATAAATAAATAAATACATAAATACAAATACATTAAATAAATAAATAAAAAATGCAATAAATAAATAAATAAATAAATAAATAAAAATACACTAAATAAATAAATAAAAATTCAATAAATAAATAAAAATACATTAAATAAATAAATAAATAAATAAAAAATAACAATACAATAAATAAATAAATAAAAAAATAAAAAAATAACAATATAATAAATAAATAAATAAATAAATAAATAAAACTTATCACAAAATATATTTTTATAAATAAATAAATATTTTGTATAGTACATCACGTCCACACTGTAATAAATGCTGGATTCTGCACAATTGATTTGTGTTGGGGCAACATGAAGAAATCAGGTTAACTTATTATTATATTTACAAATTTAAGCGGATTGAACATCAAATAATTAAGTGTCCCAAAAAAATCATGAATTATTTTGTTTTGGTTCATTTTAAAACCGCAAACGTCAATTTTTGAGTGCACCTATCTGCCATTCTGCATCCCACACTCAAAAAAAATGACTTTTGCTGCTTGTTCAAACAACTTACTTAAAATTGTTGAAACCACACAGTTCTACAGTTTTTTGGAGGGGCAACTTAATTGTTTGTGTTCAATCGACTTAAATTTGTAAAAATAATTAGGCTGATTTAACAGATTTGTGTTGGGACAACATCAACACAGATTCATTCTGCAAATGTAGCCCTATATACATTTCTGGAGATTCTGGAATTATGTAACCAGAGGTACGTATAACTTCATTTTGTCTTTAAAACGAACACTACAGGGGGGTATGATGCCGTTTCTTAAAAAAAAAAAAAAACATTAAAAAACTGCAAAACAACATACCTCCTCGTGTATTTGGTGCTCTCTAAAAATGTATATAGGGCTACGTTTTCAGAATGAGCCTGGTTGGATAACATGAAGGTGAAGGGATTGTGTGGAGCCCAGCATTTTTTACAGTGCAGCATATTCTGATCTAGTGCACATATATACGAATGAAAGCCACTTCAGCAACCCAATCAGGTCCACAGAGCAGAAGTGGAGCTGAAGTCTCTGGCACGTCTCCGCTCTCGCATTCAGAGGTGTGAAACTCATGTTTACGTGCTGCCATAAAGGCCAAGCCAAGTGTGTTTGTGTGTGTGTGTTTGTGTGTGTGACACCGGGATCACAGACGGCAGACCCGGGGCAGCTGTCAGACTGATGACAGGAGGACGGTGTTTAAAGATCATCTCTGTCCCTTTCCTGAACACCCTTTCAAGTGCTCTCTTTCTCTTAACTGCCCTCCACACATAATCCCGAAGATAGCAGCAATTCTTAAGAAATCCAATAATCCAAAATCCAACCCAGGCTCATTCTGAAAACGTACCCCTGTATACATTTCTGGAAAGCACCAAATAAGTCCCAGGAGATACTTTTTTTGCAGTTATTGTTTTTGTGAACTGAGCTGTGTACGCTTTTTCAGATCTCAGAGTTCTCTCGAGTGCCATTTGTGCCTGCTGTTCTCGCGTAAATCCACGAGAGGCTGCTGTTGACTGACTGACTGACTGACCAACTGACCGATTGACCAGCGATTTTACAATTTTACCACATTATCACCATGTTATTTACTTGTTTATTTTATTTTTGGCTTCTGCTTTTGTTTTACATGTTTTGTGGAACCATTCTTCGTAGGACTTGAACTCCGGCATCGCGGTCAACTCCTCTCTGCGTCTCAAGTCCGCTGACATACGTGGCGAGCAACTGGACAAACTGGTAACAGTGGAAAAGCCATCCACATGAATGTAAGCGATCAGCTGGTAAGCGCTAAAAAACGTACTCATACGGCCTGTAGCGTTTGTTTTGGGTGCTTTCACACCTAAACTTGTATCACGTTTGGGCAGTTAGCACGGTTCGTTGGCATATGTGAAACCGGCAATCACGCTCGGATCCACGGCAAAACAATCGGTCCGAGATCGCCCGAATGAGGTGGTTTCGGCTCGCAGAAATATGAAGTGTCCTGAGTTGAGCTGGGCGCTGCGGAAAGCAGCCGACTTGCAACACCGGTGAGTCTACCCTGATAGAAACACATGCCCGTAGCCAGGGGGGGTTCGGGTGGTTTGATCCTTTTAGTTATTTTATGTAATTTAATATTATATATTTATTATATAATTAATATAATATATTTATATTTAATATATATATATATTGTAATAAAGTGTAATTTTAAATAACTTTGGCCAGTAATTGGAATCCCATGGAGCCTCAAAGCCACAATAATGTGACGCGAGTCACGTGACATAACCCACTGAGTGGTAACATTTGAATCTTTGATGCGACATCCATACTGAGTAATGCTATGGGTCGAAAAGAGCAAGAGGGGCAGAAAAGGCAGGCAGCGGCGTCATTATTGCAGAATATTGAACATATGTTCATAAAGACTGCCAAACAGGGTAAGGCTAAAGTTACTTGTTACTTTCAAACAGATGAAAATCTGGCCGCGTTAAAGGCTGATTAGCCGGGACGTCCTGTATGGACTTGTCCAGTACATGGCCTCCCTTTCTCCCTATTTTTGCCATTATTTTTTTTTAAATAACTGTCCGATGAAGGCTTTAATGGCAAGCGGAGTCCTCAGCTGTCAGATGTCACTTCACAGCAAAAGGCGCCTATGCCGTCACGTCTGTGTTTTGGTCACTTCATTGGTCTTATTCTAATCAGATATAAATCTGATCGCTCAAACCACTTCAGAAGGTGATCTGGGATGCGTTCCAGATGAAACTGGACAGGTCTAATAATTTTTTAGACAAAATTAATATAAATAAAATAAATTTTGACCTGGAGAAAATCTGAGCTGCGGCTGAAACACCAGTAGGTGCGCTTTTACAGCCGAAATTATATTAAAAACATGTTTACTATAAGCATAAAACATGTTCTAAATTTTCAGGCCTGTAGCTAGTGGGGAAGACCCACCCCTCACTGCCAAAGGTCCAGAATTTGTCCCATACATGAGCTCATTTGGCCTATTTTGAGTGCTCTGCCATCATAAATAATGAAAATAATCCATCGAAAAAGGCTTTAAGACCAAACGGAATCCTGCCGGCTGTTGCTTTGATGGGACTTTAATCTGATGTAAGAGAAGTCTTCTTTCACTACTGTATTGTTTTTAAACAGAGAAAACATTTTACAGGTAACCTTTATTTTAAATCTTGGACCTTATTGCTGAAATAAAAATGAGCAATAAAAAGGTGTGAAGCACCAGAAGTGGAGCATATTACATTAATTTGAATATATTTTGGCTATTGTTGATATCCAGGAATTCTCAAATGTAATTTTTGTTTTACCAAAAAGGCTAGGAAAAAATCTGAAGAATTCATTATTATTGTTTTATTATTATTATTATTAATTTATTATTATTTAACCATAATTTTTTATTGAAATGGCCAAATTGTGTCTGAGGACAGTTGAATGTGCTGGCCAGTTAGTTTTTTTGTCTAATAAATGACAGTAGGCTACAGTTTATTTACTTTAAAACTTTAACAGATTCCTCTTTTTTCCTAATGATATATGATGTAACAAATTTGTATTTAAAAAATTAGTCCTGTTTTAATTTTTCTTTATTGCAAATTTTTAGGAAATATTTTTAGTGCATCAAAAAGTGTGTTTATGATGACATCTGACTAGCTAATCCACCAAAAAAGGTACTGCTTAAAATGTCACTAAATGCAGTATTTAAATCACATAGTTAAATAGAAACTGAGGCGTATAACTGCAAAAAGATCCACTTTTTAGAAAAAAGAACCCCCCCTTTCACCAGGCTGGCTACGGCCCTGAAATACATGTTTAAAATTCTAAAATGGATAGCGTTGAGTGGCGCAGTGCGTCACTAAGCAGCGCATCTGGCGTGCGATCCCCTTAAGTGTTGTTATTAAATAAATTTATGTATTTATTCATTCGTTCATTTTCTTTTTAGCTTAGTTCCTTTATTAATCTATGGTTGCCACAGCAAAATGAACCACCAACTTATCCAGCAAATGTTTCCAGCCGCAACCCAATCACTGGGAAACATCCATACACACTCATACACACACATACACTAGGGACAATTTAGCTTAACAGAAAAAAGTGCTGGCAGTTATTACCTTTTTTGTACTATGATACAGACAAAAAAAGCAATATATTACTTTAAACCAGGGGTGTCAAACTCAGATCCTGGAGGGCCGCAGCCCTGCACAGTTTAGTTCCAACCCTGCTTCAACACACTTACCTGCAGGTTTCAAACAAGCCTGAAGGACTCAATTAGTTTGATCAGGTGTGTTTAATTAGGGTTGGAACTAAACTGTGCAGAGCTCCCGCTCTTCAGGAACTGAGTTTGACACCTGTGCACTAAACTATTAAAAATGTCAATAAAATTCTACATCAAAAGTTTTCTACATCAAAATGTAGATGTATATATGAGCATATTTTCTTATAGTGTAACACATCCAGCTATCTGCCATTCTGCATCCCATGCAGAACTTTCTGATCTGTTGCATACAAATAAGAGCCACTCCATAATTAACTAAGGTGTTTCACCTTATAAAGGTGTTATGAATAAGCTATTATGGCACAACGGTTGTCTTAAATCCTGTTTCTTTTTTATCTTACTTGGAAGTGAATGCCATTGATATAAACCTAGTGTTGTTTGTCTGTATGCCTGAGCTGTGAATTAATATGAATGCGAATGAGACGTACAGCAGGAGGAGGATTTACTGCGAGCAACCATTTCACTTTCCATCTGTTCTTCATGCAACACTTTTAAAGGCCTCTGCACACTTGGAATATACAGTAGCATGATTGCAAAAATAAATATCTGGAATAAATATTTGCTTTTGTCTGACACAAAAAATGTCATATGACATGAGGGTAATTTTTTGGACAAAAGAAAAGCAAGACAATATTGCTCCCTATTCAAAAGAAAAGGGAAGCCCACGCCAATCTTTTTTTTATTGTTTTGTAGCGCTGCCACATAATTGAGTTTAGGCTTACTGTATAATTCATTGAATGTGTGAATAGGCCATGCAGTTAAGCGTACTCGCACTTAGTTTTTGTAGCTCCAAATAATATATCAGAGAGTAATGAACTTTTATTTTATGTTCTTTGTTTTGAAGTGATGAAGTGAGGTAAATGTATCTCTCTTCTATTTCCTGTCTGAACTGTTGCCGTTTTTTCTACAAATATACACATTTACATATCATACAAACCACTAGGGGGAGATAGAGGGCACTTGGACACTGCTCAGTGGGACTTGTGAAGAAGCCAGAAGCACATGGAGCGGTAGTTTGCCTAAACTACCTTTTTTTTGGTGTGCTGAGGACCACAGTTTGCATGGATTTTTCTCTTTGGACTGATTAGTTGGACTCTTTGAAAAAGACTATCCAAGGAGGACATTAGTTATGCAGCAACTACACATAGTACCTGCAATCCTGAATCAAACATTTCGGTAAGAGCGACCCATTTTGCACGCACACACATCCTCGGACTTTGGACTTTGCACATACACACCCACACACACGGGATTCACTGTTTTTTTTTTTTTTTTTTTTTTTTTTTTTTTTTTTTTTTTTTTTTATTGTATGATTGTTGTTTGTGTTTGTTTATTGAGAGGACATTTTCAGAGTATTATGATCCTATAAGGATTGAAAAAGATTACTCATTCAATCCATGATAGAATATGAATACAAAACTAGAGAATTGAACCATTTTTGTTATTTTTATTTTTGTGTATCCCGTTGATTTAAAGACGAGCGTTACAGTTTGATATTATTGTTTGATATATATATATATATATATATATATATATATATATATATATATATATATACATGGTTTCCGCTACATTCATTCTTCCATGGCGGGGCGCCACACCAAAATTCATCCCGCCACGGCTATATTAGAGCTTCCCATTCAACACATTCAGTCATTGTTGTTGTTGTTTTTAATAGCAGGTTATAATAGCACCAAAACGTATTAAAAGGTGAGTGAATTCTAACAGCGAAAACTTTTCTTTAACCGTAGTAGTGCTGTGCGTTATTTGTTTAACCCTTTACGGTGACATGCTGACTGATTGACGGGTGCGTACGTGAGACGTGAGACCAGCAAACACGGCGTAGCTTTAAGTTAAGATGAACACAGTTTCCATAATTATACTGTATAGATAAAGGTCTATGGGTTCTGCATACAATGACTTTATTTGGCTGGAATTTATAGCGGTTTCACTTTACTTCAGGACTGTTCAGCTACTTCAGCTGTTTCACTTTACTTCAGGACGCATTAATGCCGCTCAGTAGGTCTACCGGAGACATTCATAAATATTCCTAGCAAATCTAATAAATGTTGGAGATGTACTCGTCACATAAACGCACTAAATCGCACTTGAGCAGCGTATATTTCAGGGTGTAAAGTTGTGCACGAACATAGGAAATCAGCGCGCAAGCAGAGATTCGCATGCTCGTATAAATGCGCTCACAACATGTGTCATTGAAATAACACCCATAGGTAGTTGGTACATCCGTGTAAAAGTCCTGCCGCCACAGCTGGAAAAAATCCTAGAGGAAACACTGTATATATATATATATATTATTCTACTCATTTATTTATGTCTTTTTTATTGCTTGAAATTAATGCAAAATATAGGAACAAAAGTCATAAGTCAAAGTCAAAAGTTATGGAAGTTGCTGTAAAATGTTAATTATTCCCAAATGTTTAAATAGATTGGTAGATGTGACGTTTAAACACGTTAAAACTGCATATACAGAGTTCACCATAATTGAGTACACATCATTTTGAAAATTAATATGTTTATCCATTAGGCAATAAGAATATAGGCATTGTTTTTTGGAGCATTTAAACAGAACAGATTTCTTAAACGGATATATTTATTAAAATAATATTTTAGTCACCAAACATATTTAGAAATTGAAAGATAATACAATTAAATGCAAGCTAAATATTGCAAAAATAATTACAACCTACAAAACTCCAACAAATTTTTCCATGTTTTTTTTTTTTTTTGCTTCTCTTGATTTTTCCTCTTATAAATTTGTATTTAATATTTTTCTCACAGTAAGAAGGTCGCTGGTTCGAGCCTCGGCTGGGTCAGTTGGCGTTTCTGTGTGGAGTTTGCATGTTCTCCCCGTGTTGGCGTGGGTTTCCTCCGGGTGCTCCGGTTTCCCCCACAGTCCAAAGACATGTGGTACAGGTGAATTGGGTAGGCTAAATTGTCAGTATTGTATGAGTGTGAATGAATGTTCCAGTGTAGCAGCTGGAAGGGCATCCGCTGCGTAAAAACGTGCTGGATAAGTTGGTGGTTGATTCCGCTGTGGCGACCCCTGATTAATAAAGGGACTAAGCCGAAAAGAAAATGAATGAATGAATGAATATACATTTGGCTGTACTAGTTTTTAGACCGTTATCGTAAGTTATTTTGTTAGATAAGCTCCAGATTTGGCTTCAGTACTGACTAATCTAATATACAGTTGATACAGTTTTATTTCGGCTAGAATAAAAGCAGTTTTTTATTTTTTGAAAACCACTTTAGGGACAATATTATTAGCCCCTTTATGCTATATATATTTTTATATGCACAAATATAATATCGTATTGCTTCCTATTAAAAAGATGAATTAAAAAGAGAGATTTGATAGATAGATAGATAGATAGATAGATAGATAGATAGATAGATAGATAGATAGATAGATAGATAGATAGATAGATAGATAGATAGATAGATAGATAGATAGAAGGAAACCCATGCCAAAAATTTTGGTTTTAAATATTTTTATTTTATTTATTTTAGCCTGAACACATATGGAATTTGACCGATTCTACAAAACATATGAACAGAAGTCACAATGACAAGCATAGGTCTGTAAATATGATTTGTTTGTGGAAACAGAAGTCTTTGTACAAGTTGAACTTGTTCTCAAATGTTTAATGTGGAGTTTAACCAATTGTATTCAATCAATTGTAATTGTGATTTGTTAATCTACACCAGTCCACTTCAGTTCATCCTGACAGAATATGTTTGACGAATGAGGAATAATTAATGCATCCATTGGCGTCCTCCTGTCCGGCCATCAGCCGGTCCACTTCATCCTCCGTCATCCGCTCTCCTAAAGTGGCCAAAACATGCCGGAGTTCAGCCCCCATGATAGTCCCGTTTCCCTCCTTATCAAACACTCTCAGTCCCTCAACGAAATCCTCAAAGTTGCCCTGATCTTTAGATCGAGAGATGTGCTGCAACATCGGCAAAAAGGTCTCGAAATCCACCAGTTTTGCGCTCATCTCCTCCGGTCGGGGTTTTCCCAGCACTTTCAGGACATCAGCATTGGTGGGGTTTTGCCCCAGAGCCCGCATCACGTCTCCACACTGAGCGTAGGTGATTTTCATTTCTCCTTTGGGCGTTCGGTCGAAAAGCTGGAACGCTTCTTTGAACTCCTCGATCTGATCCGGGCTGTACTCCAGCGTGATGGATTTGGGATCGAACGGTGGTTCTTTTGGGGCTTCAGGTTCTGGTGGTGGAGCTTGTTTTGGGGGCACCGCTGCTGGAGGAGCCTCCTTTTTGGGTTCTGGCTTTTTAGGCTCCGGTTTTTTGGTCTCCACTTTTTTGGGGGCCATGATGCGCTCCTGGATGGGTCCGAAACAGACGGATGGATGAGTGTGAGGATGTGATTGTGTGTTGAAGCTTTTATATCGTTTGACCTCAGGGTGGAGAGATCGGCCACACAGGCAGGTCTAATAACACACTATAAAAGGAAGAAATCCGAAATAGAGCTGGGCGTCAACAATGAGCTATTGTTCCCAGCTGCTGCTCAGAGTGACAGAGAGACTCCTATCAAAGCCCTGCTGCACACACACACATAGACACACACATACACTCTTATTAATACTAAAATCAGGTCATACAAATACAAATTTCACCAAAGAAGCAGGTATCTGAGAAAAACCTCAGACAAACACACACCACAACATTATGTAAATTTAAGTAAAAGTATTACAATATAAATAAATAAATACATTTCAAAACACTATATATACAGTTGAAGTCTGAATTATTAGCCCCGTTTATTTTTTTCTCCAATTTCTGTTTAAGGGAGAGAAGATTTTTTCAGCACATTTCTAATCATAATAGTTTTAATAACTCATCTCTAATAACTGATTTATTTTATCTTTGTCATGATGACAGTAAATAATATTAGACTAGATATTTTTCAAGACACTTCTATACAGCTTAAAGTGACATTTAAAGGCTTAACTAGGTTAATTAGGGTAACTAGGCAGGTTAGGGGAATTAAGCAAGTTATTGTATAATGATGGTTTGTTCGGTAGACTCTCGGAAAAAAATAAATAGCTTAAAGGGGCTAATAATATTGTCCTTAAAATGGTGTTTCAAAAATTCAAAACTGCTTTTATTCTAGCTGAAATAAAACAAATAAGACTTTCTCCAGAAGGAAAAATATTATCAGAAATACTGTGAAAATTTCCTCGCTCTGTTAAACATCATTAAACTGTTAAAACTCTGTTAAGCAGAAATTGGGGAAAAAAAATAAACAAGGGGGGGGGGGGGATAATTCAGGGGGGCTAATAATTCTGACTTTAACTGTATATAAACAAAAACAAACTAACAAACAAATAAAAAAATAAGTAAATAAAGAATGAATAAATGAATGAATGAATGGACGAATAATTCAGTCAATAAATAAATGGACAAATGACTGAATGAATGATTGAATGAATGAATGCCACAAGTGTTTTGCAAAACAATATGAACACATTAAGTACATTGTACTTTTTTGAATAAATAAATAAATAAATAAAGTCAATGAATGAATGAATACCTGTCACGGTTGTGGATCTGTCTGTTTCTCTTATATGTGTGTGTGTGGGTATGGGTGTGTTTGTTTGGGTGCACCTTCACCGAGTGGCTGTGTGTGTTTACCTGTCGTCAGCTGAGCGGTCACGTGCTTTGCTGTTGCTCAGCATCAAGCCGCAGTCACACTAGAGTTTGAGCTTGCGAAATTCTGTCGTGCGGCGCTTCGAAAAGGGGCGGGATTAAACAAGATGATTAGACATTTAAAAAAGCGAGCGATTGCTCCATGTTTTAAATTTCTGTTCATAGAGGTCATGTTTTGATCCTGGATTGGTCTCACGCAGTCAAGTGATGCATTTTCGCAGGTCAGAGTTCACCAAGCTTGAACTTTGCACTTCAACAACCTGCAAAACTCGACCCATGACCCTGCGTTTCCGGTCTGACGCATTCGCGTGCGTATGAATGGAAGTCTATGGAGGGAAAAGTCCAGTGTGACCGCGGCTTTACTCAGCTGTTAATCAATGAACCACAGGTGCAGCGCGTTACTGCACCTTTATCTGTTCAGTGTTTGTATCTCGTGTTGTCAGTTCGTTGTGGTTCACGTCTGTGTCTGTTTCCTGTTAGGCTTCTCCCGCTGAATCCGCTGGTGGTGAGTCATCAAAGAGTCTGTTGCTTTTGGACTTGTCAAACACGGCTTGGTTTCGTTGATGTTGTTACCGCTGTTTGCACTGATGACACTCACAAGAGATTCACTTTGTTTTGCTGCTCTGAAGAACTATTACCACTTTTAAGCGTTGCCGATTTCCTTGAGAGATGCATTATTGCTCTACCCCTTCCCTCGATATCTGGTGAGATATCCATGAGAGACTTCCCTCTGGATCTGTTGCTCTGAAGAACTATTACCGCTGTTAAGCGTTGTCGAGTTCCTTGAGAGATGCATTATTGCTCTACCCTATCTCTCGATATCTGGTGAGATGTATACCAGTTGTTATTTCATGTTATCCCTGTTAATAAATCAACTTGTATTCACTTGCATTTGGGTCTCCTGCGTATTTGTGACAATACCGTAAGTGTTTTGCCAGCCTGATCTCACGAGGAAACGTAAGTATTTTACGTTTTGTCAGTTTAGTGGTTAATTTGTACGAATTCATACGAGTTCAGTCATACGAAAATGTACGATTTTTAAAAGGAGGCGTGGCACCTAACCCCACCCCTAACCCCAACCGTATAATATACCGTATAATACATAATAATAATAATAATAATAATAATAATATTACTACTATTAACAATAATAATAATAATAATAATAATAATAATAATAATAATAATAATATTAATATTAATATTAATAATAATAATGATAATAAAAAAATAATAATATGATGATGATGATAATGATAATGATAATAATAATAATGATAATGATAATGATGATGATAACAATAATAATAATGATGATGATAATAATCATAATAATAATAATAATAATAATAAAATAATAATAATAATAATGATAATAAAAAATACATAAATAACAATAATAATAATAATAATAATAATAATAATAATAATAATAATGATGATTATGATGATGATAATGATAATAATAATAATAATAATAATAATAATAATAATAATAATAATAATAATTAAAAAAAAAAATAATAATAATAATAATAAAATAATAATAATAATAATAATAATAATAAAATAATAATAATAATAATAATAATAATAATAATAATAATAATAATAATAAAAATAATAATAATAATAATAATAATAATAATAATAAAATAATAATAATAATAATAATAATAATAATAATAATAATAATAATACTATTAATAATAATAATGATAATAATACTATTAATAATAATAATAATAATGATAATAAAAAATAATAATAATAATAATAATAAAAATGAATGGCTTATTTATTAACAATAATTATACTTTCTGCAAATGTTTTTTTTTCTTAACAACAATAAATATTTTATATTTTGATTAATCATTGGGGGATGAGCAAATCGTACTAGTTTGTACGAATTAGATCGTACGAATTTATAAGAATTAGCCACTAAATCAAAAAGCTACGAATTGCCGTGAGATTGCCGTGTATTGGGTTCGCAATACAATATAAATACATTAAGTACATTGTACTTTTTTGTTGGTTGTTGTTGATAAAGTACCTGCAAAACTCCTATTGTTTTTGCTGCCACTTAATATAAAGTCACATCTTTATTCATTATAAAGTAAACTCACTTAGAAACAATTGCAAGCATATGGTTACCTGTATTTATCTATCCGTGTATATATATTTAAATGCGAGGATTTCTAAATATAAGCACTGATAATGGTGTGTTGTGTGGGAGTCAGGACAGCTGGACTTTCACAATGAAGTTATTTCAGACACAAGGAGAGACCGCACAGTGTGTTTGTCTTGGCTATCTGGCTCTTTAAAACAGAAACGTAAGGATCTTCGGTGTGTAACTCTGCATTTTGACAGGTGTGTCTCAGTTGTCATCCCGCTGACAGAAGACAACTGTGACAAGTCTACTCAAACAGAGTCCTGTAGAAGTTTGGTCACACCCTCAATATTGTTTCATTTGCTCACAATAGTGAACTAACTTTGAGAAGTGTGTGTGTTCAGCATTTACTGATTTTAATGAATGTTTTAGATCATGGTGTTGAGGTTTATAATATCTTAGTGTGCATTTACAGATTAGATGTGGAAGAATGTTTCTGCCACTAAATTAAATAAAAGGTTATTGCAACTTTTATCACAGAATTCTGACTTTATAACTGAGAAATGCATGTTTTTATGCCAGATTTCTGATTTTATAACTAATAATTGCAACTTTTTATGTCATATTTCTGACTTTATAACTCAGAATTACAACATTTATGTTAGATTTTTGACTATTACTCAGATTTGCATATTTTTTTTTAATCTCAGAAATCTTATAATTCAGAATTTCAACATTTTTATACAGCAGAATTCTGACTTTATAACCCAACTTATGACAACTTGCATGTCAGATTTCAGATTTATAACTTAGAATTGCATTTTTTTTTCTCAGAATTTTAACTTTAACTCAGAATTACAACTTTTATATCAGATTTCTGGCTTTATAACTTATAATTGCAACTTTTTATCTCAGAATTTTAACATTATAACTCAGAATTACAACTTGTACGCCCTATTTATGAATTTATAACTCATAATTACAACTTTTATGTACAATTTCTGCCTTTCTAGCTCATGTCAGATTTCTGACTTTAAAACTCAGAACTTAAACATTTATGTCAGATTTCTGACTTTAAAACTCAGAACTTAAACATTTATGTCAGATTTCTGAATTTAGAACTCAGAACTTCAACATTTATGTCAGATTTCAGAATTTAGAACTCAGAACTTCAACATTTATGTCAGATTTCTGACTTTAGAACTCAGAACTTCAACATTTATGTCAGATTTCAGAATTTAGAACTCAGAACTTCAACATTTATGTCAGATTTGTGACTTTAGAACTCAGAACTTTAATATTATGTCAGATTTCTGACTTTAGAACTCAGAACTTCAACATTTATGTCAGATTTCTGAATTTAGAACTCAGAACTTCAACATTTATGTCAGATTTCTGACTTTAGAACTCAGAACTTCAACATTTATGTCAGATTTCTGAATTTAGAACTCAGAACTTTAACATTTATGTCAGATTTCTGAATTTAGAACTCAGAACTTCAACATTTATGTCAGATTTGTGACTTTAGAACTCAGAACTTCAACATTTATGTCAGATTTCTGAATTTAGAACTCAGAACTTCAACATTTATGTCAGATTTCTGACTTTAGAACTCAGAACTTCAACATTTATGTCAGATTTCTGAATTTAGAACTCAGAACTTCAACATTTATGTCAGATTTGTGACTTTAAAACTCAGAACTTCAACATTTATGTCAGATTTGTGACTTTAGAACTCAGAACTTCAACATTTATGTCAGATTTCTGAATTTAGAACTCAGAACTTCAACATTTATGTCAGATTTCTGAATTTAGAACTCAGAACTTTAACATTTATGTCAGATTTCTGAATTTAGAACTCAGAACTTCAACATTTATGTCAGATTTCTGACTTTAGAACTCAGAACTTCAACATTTATGTCAGATTTCTGAATTTAGAACTCAGAACTTCAACATTTATGTCAGATTTCTGACTTTAGAACTCAGAACTTCAACATTTATGTCAGATTTGTGACTTTAGAACTCAGAACTTCAACATTTATGTCAGATTTCTGACTTTAGAACTCAGAACTTAAACATTTATGTCAGATTTCTGAATTTAGAACTCAGAACTTCAACATTTATGTCAGATTTCTGACTTTAGAACTCAGAACTTCAACATTTATGTCAGATTTCTGAATTTAGAACTCAGAACTTCAACATTTATGTCAGATTTCTGACTTTAGAACTCAGAACTTCAACATTTATGTCAGATTTGTGACTTTAGAACTCAGAACTTCAACATTTATGTCAGATTTCTGACTTTAGAACTCAGAACTTTAACATTTGTGTCAGATTTCTGAATTTAGAACTCAGAACTTCAACATTTATGTCAGATTTCTGACTTTAGAACTCAGAACTTCAACATTTATGTCAGATTTCTGACTTTAAAACTCAGAACTTAAACATTTATGTCAGATTTCTGAATTTAGAACTCAGAACTTCAACATTTATGTCAGATTTCAGAATTTAGAACTCAGAACTTCAACATTTATGTCAGATTTGTGACTTTAGAACTCAGAACTTTAATATTATGTCAGATTTCTGACTTTAGAACTCAGAACTTCAACATTTATGTCAGATTTCTGAATTTAGAACTCAGAACTTTAACATTTATGTCAGATTTCTGAATTTAGAACTCAGAACTTCAACATTTATGTCAGATTTGTGACTTTAGAACTCAGAACTTCAACATTTATGTCAGATTTCTGAATTTAGAACTCAGAACTTCAACATTTATGTCAGATTTCTGACTTTAGAACTCAGAACTTCAACATTTATGTCAGATTTCTGAATTTAGAACTCAGAACTTCAACATTTATGTCAGATTTGTGACTTTAAAACTCAGAACTTCAACATTTATGTCAGATTTGTGACTTTAGAACTCAGAACTTCAACATTTATGTCAGATTTCTGAATTTAGAACTCAGAACTTCAACATTTATGTCAGATTTCTGAATTTAGAACTCAGAACTTTAACATTTATGTCAGATTTCTGAATTTAGAACTCAGAACTTCAACATTTATGTCAGATTTCTGACTTTAAAACTCAGAACTTCAACATTTATGTCAGATTTCTGAATTTAGAACTCAGAACTTCAACATTTATGTCAGATTTGTGACTTTAGAACTCAGAACTTCAACATTTATGTCAGATTTCTGACTTTAGAACTCAGAACTTAAACATTTATGTCAGATTTCTGACTTTAGAACTCAGAACTTCAACATTTATGTCAGATTTCTGACTTTAGAACTCAGAACTTCAACATTTATGTCAGATTTCTGAATTTAGAACTCAGAACTTCAACATTTATGTCAGATTTCTGACTTTAGAACTCAGAACTTCAACATTTATGTCAGATTTGTGACTTTAGAACTCAGAACTTCAACATTTATGTCAGATTTCTGACTTTAGAACTCAGAACTTTAACATTTGTGTCAGATTTCTGAATTTAGAACTCAGAACTTCAACATTTATGTCAGATTTCTGACTTTAGAACTCAGAACTTCAACATTTATGTCAGATTTGTGACTTTAGAACTCAGAACTTCAACATTTATGTCAGATTTCTGACTTTAGAACTCAGAACTTCAACATTTATGTCAGATTTGTGACTTTAGAACTCAGAACTTCAACATTTATGTCAGATTTCTGAATTTAGAACTCAGAACTTCAACATTTATGTCAGATTTCTGAATTTAGAACTCAGAACTTCAACATTTATGTCAGATTTCTGAATTTAGAACTCAGAACTTCAACATTTATGTCAGATTTCTGACTTTAGAACTCAGAACTTCAACATTTATGTCAGATTTCTGAATTTAGAACTCAGAACTTCAACATTTATGTCAGATTTCTGAATTTAGAACTCAGAACTTCAACATTTATGTCAGATTTCTGAATTTAGAACTCAGAACTTCAACATTTATGTCAGATTTGTGACTTTAGAACTCAGAACTTTAATATTATGTCAGATTTCTGACTTTAGAACTCAGAACTTCAACATTTATGTCAGATTTCTGAATTTAGAACTCAGAACTTTAACATTTATGTCAGATTTCTGAATTTAGAACTCAGAACTTCAACATTTATGTCAGATTTGTGACTTTAGAACTCAGAACTTCAACATTTATGTCAGATTTCTGAATTTAGAACTCAGAACTTCAACATTTATGTCAGATTTCTGACTTTAGAACTCAGAACTTCAACATTTATGTCAGATTTCTGAATTTAGAACTCAGAACTTCAACATTTATGTCAGATTTGTGACTTTAGAACTCAGAACTTCAACATTTATGTCAGATTTCTGAATTTAGAACTCAGAACTTCAACATTTATGTCAGATTTCTGACTTTAGAACTCAGAACTTCAACATTTATGTCAGATTTGTGACTTTAGAACTCAGAACTTCAACATTTATGTCAGATTTCTGAATTTAGAACTCAGAACTTCAACATTTATGTCAGATTTCTGAATTTAGAACTCAGAACTTCAACATTTATGTCAGATTTCTGAATTTAGAACTCAGAACTTCAACATTTATGTCAGATTTCTGACTTTAGAACTCAGAACTTCAACATTTATGTCAGATTTCTGACTTTAGAACTCAGAACTTCAACATTTATGTCAGATTTGTGACTTTAGAACTCAGAACTTCAACATTTATGTCAGATTTCTGAATTTAGAACTCAGAACTTCAACATTTATGTCAGATTTCTGACTTTAGAACTCAGAACTTCAACATTTATGTCAGATTTCTGACTTTAGAACTCAGAACTTAAACATTTATGTCAGATTTCTGAATTTAAAACTCAGAACTTAAACATTTATGTCAGATTTCTGAATTTAGAACTCAGAACTTCAACATTTATGTCAGATTTCTGACTTTAGAACTCAGAACTTCAACATTTATGTCAGATTTCAGAATTTAGAACTCAGAACTTCAACATTTATGTCAGATTTCTGACTTTAGAACTCAGAACTTCAACATTTATGTCAGTTCCCTGCAGGGAACTCTACGCTGCGTCTCTATTAGGAGACACTATGGGATACAATCCCTCTCTTATAACCTCCTGAAGCACAGGTGAAATCAATCCAATTTAATTGGCGGGACCGTGTGTGTGACGTCAGACCGGGAGGTATAAAAGCACCACGGAAGCAAACAACTTCAGCTTTTTCTCTCTTCACTCAGACGCATGAGTCTTTTTCCTCCTACTTACAAGCACTGACATGGCACTACGATGAGACATTAAACTGACTTACACACACACATGCTCTCTTTTTGCATCACTATTAAAAATAATAGGCTTTAAGAGAAATAGCATTTAAATCCTGTGTTTCCCCGTGTACTTGTGTTATCACGGATCAGGACACGCACGATTTATGTGTGTTTGCAGTGCCTTTGTCCAGGAGCATGTACAATCAGTCCTCGAGAGGGGTGTTTGTGCTCGTTTTAAAAAGCCCTGGCCGAGTGCTGTGAAGCGTTTCCCGCGGCTCATTTCCGCTCGCGCTGCGGCCGAGCGGAGCATGATTTCGCGGGAATTGCAGCTCGATCTGAAGGTTAAGAAGGAGACAAAACTCGAGGGTTTTCTTCTCCTCCTTGCCTCCAGATCGGCGTCTTTTCAGCGCGAGTCGAAAGGCTGCTACGGCTGCTTTTTCCTCTCGCACTGTGGAATTGCGGCTCCGCCTCTTCTTCCGAGGGAGTTGAGAGTATGGAAGGCCGTTGGGGCCAAAATGTATTTCCCCATTTTTGCCCCGAATATGATAAACTGGCTGAGGTTATTTAAATTAATCCCCTATAATATATATATATTATTACATAATATAATAATCATCTGCTAAGACCCTGCTTTGCCATCAAAGCCTGTGAAAATAATAACATCGGCTCTGACTGGTAAAGTGTATGCAGCGATAGGTCAACTGGTTAGTTGTTGTCATACTATATAATTATACAATCATACCAAATATACCGTTCGAAGGACGCCTATGGGAAGGGCGAGGCCCGTTATCGTTCGAGAACTGCTTCGGGCTTCGGACCTGTCTCTCTGTGCCATTAAAATGGATGGTCACAGAGAAATTTGTGGCTAAATCAGTCCGGTATCAAGAAAGAGGACAAATGCCTCTTCCATGACGCCCCCATTTCGCCCACTGGCTCTTTAGAGAATCTGTTGAGCGGGCAGAGGGGGGTGGGGCTCCTACAGGAGTTTTCTTCCCTAAGAAAACGTTCTTCTGGGGCGACTAGGTGGGACCAGCCCCAGCCGCAAGCCAGTTTATCCGCTCAGCATTGTGTTGGGTAGAAGAGTGCGTTGCATCCATTTAGCCACCCCCAAAAAATAATGGGGTGGGAAGCAGCGCCCTCAGGAGACAAAGACCGTCACGTACTGTGGCCAAGAACCATTCTCGTGAAACAGACATTGTCTCCGAAGAAGTTCTAGTATTAGGAAATTCTTCGGGCAGCCCCTACGAGGAGCAAAGGCCACCTTCTCGTGCCCCACAGGGGGTCCATCCGCCAACCCTCCCACCACTGGTGCCTCAGGGCGCGGAGACCCCCGGTGTTGTCCACCAGCGTTTTATCCCAAAAGTGGTGGCGCTAGTGGACTCACCCCCTCTACGGAGAGTCCTAGAGCAGTTAACTTGGTGGCCTCCTGTCGTGAGTTCACTTCAGTGCCCAGAGTTAGCTACCTAGAGGAGCATAGAGGCCAGTCCTGCAAGGCGCAAAGGCTGCCTCCTCATGCCCCACAGGGGGTCCATCCGCCAACCCTCCCACCGCTGGTGCCTCAGGGCGCGGAGACCCCTGGTGTTGTCCACCAGCGTTTTATCCCAAAAGTGGTGGCGCTAGTGGACTCACCCCCCTCTACGGAGGGTCCAAGAGCAGTTAACTTGGTGGCCTCCTGTCGTAAGTTCACTTCAGTGCCCAGAGTTAGCTACCTAGGAGAGCATAGAGGCCAGTCTTGAGGGACTGGTACCCCTGCGGAATTTTCGGACAGAGTGGAAGCGGCTCCCAAATGTTTCGCAGTAGGGTCCTGCTTACCTTAAAGAGGAGCTATAAAATGCAGTTTGGTTCACACCCCTCTTGCTTCAATAATGTGGTTTACATTTTTAGTAAAGTTAAAGCAGGCTCTAGTTATGGAACAGGAAGTAGACTCCCTTCTGAGGAAAGAAGTTATAGAACAAATCCTCCTCCAGACATGGGAGTTAGGGGTTTTTATTATTACTTCATTGTTCCAAAGAAGGATGGAGGGTTATATCCTATATTAGATTGAGACAGCTAATCAAAGCAAGCGCTGAAGTTCAAAATAATGACTATCAGCACCATTGTGTCACAAATACAGTCTGAGGGCTGGTTTGTGACATATCCATCCTTTAAAGTCACAGGAGGTTCCTGAGGTTCGCTTTTAGGGGCAAGGCTTACAGGGTTCTTCCATTCGGTCTGGCATTTTCACCCCACACGTTCACCGAAGTAGTTAACGCGCAATTGGTTTCGCTTTGGCTACAAAGGGTTCGTATGTTCAATTTTCTCGATGGCTGGCTAATTTTTAGTCCAGTTTAAGAAGTTAGGAATTCAACATAGAGGTGTTGTTCTTACTTACATAGAAAAGTTGGGGTTGCGGCTAATCCTAAAGAAAAGTGTTATTGCAGTTCCTGTTAAGACATTAGCAGACACTTTTTAGGTGTATTATGGGACTCCACGACGATGTTCGTGTGTCTGTTCCCCTACTCAAATCGAGTTAATCCGGATGGCTGTAAAGAGTGTCAGGCTGGGCCTAGCTATCACTATCAAGCAGTTTCAGAGGCTGGTTAGCAGCAGCCACCAACGTAGTTGGGTCTGCTACACATGAGATTGTTACAGTGGTGGCTCAAATCCAGGGATTCTGCATGATCTAAGCCTTGTGGCATTATCTACAAGCTTTATCGATATAGTAACAGCCCTGGTTTCTGTCCCAAAACCCTACATTGGGAGTAATCTCTCAGCGCATGGCACTGACCTCAGATGCCTCTCGCGAGGGTTGGGAAATGACACTGAGGTGCCTTTCCCACATCGGGGCAATGAAGGGACCATCATCTCCTCATGCATATCAATTGCTGGGAGATGTTAGCAGTGTTTCAGGCTCTGAAACATTTCTTTCCCTTAAGTAAGAGGTCACCATGTGTTAGTGAAAACCGACAACACATCGGTGGTCTTTTATATCAACCATCAGGGGGTCTGAATTCTGTGCAGGTTGGCGGAGCAGATCCTTCTGTGGGCTCAGGAGAAGCTGCGCTCACTCAAGGCAGCTTACATCTCAGGCCCAGAAATGTAGGAGCAGACCTCCTGTTGAGGCAGGGGTTGGCGCCAGGGGGATGGCAACTGCACCCAGAAGTGGTGGTGGCCATTTGACAGAGATTCGGCAGAGCCGACATAGATCTATGCGCCTGTCAAAACATAAACAATGCCCATTGTGGTTTTTTACTGACACATCCAGCACCATTTCGGCTGAATGTCATGGTACAGACATGGCTGAGGCTTCGTCTGTGTGTTTTCCCCCCGATCGCTCTGCTCCTGGGAGTTCTGGAGAGGATCCATTTAGGGGGCTCAACCTACTATTGGTGACCCCTTATTGGCCTATATGAGTATGGTTCTCAGGCCTAGTGTCTTTCCTCAATGGTCTCCCATGGGAGATTCTTGTTCAGAGACTTCTTCTGTCCCAGGCGGGGGAGTGATACACCCCCATCAGGACCTGTGGAAGCTATGGGTGTGGCCTCTGAGGGGACCCACCTCATAGATCTTGGTGTTTCAACTGAGGGTGTTCAAACCATATTCAACTCCAAAGCCCTTTCCACAAGGAGATTGTATGCCACCAAGTGGAAATTTTTCACTTTGTGGTGTACCGACCACCACCTGGGTCCAGTTTACCCCCTGGGGGTTGGTGCTGGAATTTTATCCAGGAGCGTTTTGGAATCTGGCGCTTAAAGTATATGTAGGGGCAATGCCTGCATATGGTACTGACGGTCTCGGCAGAGACCTTTTGGTGGTCAGATTCCTATGTGGATCCAGGAGGTTGAGGCCTAATTGCACCAATAGGGTTCCTACTTAGGATTTGTTGAAAGTGCTCGAGGGCATGTCAGCAGCCCCCCTTTTTGAACCCATTGAGGAGGTGTCAGAAAACATTCTAATGCTAAATTGCATTTTTCTCTCAAAAAGAGTAGGAGATTTACAAGTACTGTCTGTAGCTCCCTCTTGTTTGGAATTCTCACCTGGCATGGTGAGAGCATTCCTGTACCCCAGAACAGGGTTCTTCTTTAAGGTCTCCACTGAGGTGGTTCGACCTACGGTGCTGCTGGTCTTTAATCCTCCACCTTTTATGACGCAGATCAAAAGCGCATAATCTGCTTTGCCCAGTGCGTTAGACGCATTAGACGCATACATTATACGTCTGGATGGCGTTCAATGTAACAATCGTTCATTGTGTATGGCCCACCTAACATGGGGGCACCTGCGTCTAAGCAGATGCTGAGCCGTGGGATAGTCGAGGCTATCTCACTGACTTATGAGACCCTGAACCGTTCTTTATCAGAGGTAATAAGGGTCTATTCTACCAGGGGTATGGCGGCTTCAAAAGCCTTCTTTATTCTGGCCAGTGTATGGCTGGCATATGCAAGGCAGCAGGGTGGTCTACTCT
Source organism: Danio kyathit (assembly GCA_903798195.1). NCBI lineage: Eukaryota > Metazoa > Chordata > Actinopteri > Cypriniformes > Danionidae > Danio > Danio kyathit. The sequence goes on along the minus strand of LR812523.1, from coordinate 83,771,536 downwards.
GCACACCTTCAAAAGGTTTTTATCAATTAGATCTGGATCCTACTTCGAGGACCAGTATCTTTTCTTGAATTAGGAGAACTCATACCTGGCAAATCAAACTATGGCGTGTTTGGGATAGCGTTCCCATAGTGTCTCCTAATAGAGACGCAGCGTAGAGTTCCCTGCAGGGAACGTCTTAGGTTACGTATGTAACCATTGTTCCCTAAAGGGAACGAGACGCTGCGTCGCTTTGCCATACTTTTTCATGCCTGGTGCGCTTCGTTCGAGAGGTTTGAAGCTGAAGTTGTTTGCTTCCGTGGTGCTTTTATACCTCCCGGTCTGACGTCACACACACGGTCCCGCCAATTAAATTGGATTGATTTCACCTGTGCTTCAGGAGGTTATAAGAGAGGGATTGTATCCCATAGTGTCTCCTAATAGAGACGCAGCGTCTCGTTCCCTTTAGGGAACAATGGTTACATACGTAACCTAAGACGATTTGTGACTTTAGAACTCAGAACTTAAACATTTATGTCAGATTTCTGACTTTAGAACTCAGAACTTAAACATTTATGTCAGATTTCTGAATTTAGAACTCAGAACTTAAACATTTATGTCAGATTTCTGACTTTAAAACTCAGAACTTCAACATTTATGTCAGATTTCAGAATTTAGAACTCAGAACTTCAACATTTATGTCAGATTTCTGACTTTAGAACTCAGAACTTCAACATTTATGTCAGATTTGTGACTTTAGAACTCAGAACTTCAACATTTATGTCAGATTTCTGACTTTAGAACTCAGAACTTCAACATTTATGTCAGATTTGTGACTTTAGAACTCAGAACTTCAACATTTATGTCAGATTTCTGACTTTAGAACTCAGAACTTCAACATTTATGTCAGATTTCTGACTTTAGAACTCAGAACTTAAACATTTATGTCAGATTTCTGAATTTAAAACTCAGAACTTAAACATTTATGTCAGATTTCTGAATTTAGAACTCAGAACTTCAACATTTATGTCAGATTTCTGACTTTAGAACTCAGAACTTCAACATTTATGTCAGATTTCTGACTTTAGAACTCAGAACTTCAACATTTATGTCAGATTTGTGACTTTAGAACTCAGAACTTCAACATTTATGTCAGATTTCAGAATTTAGAACTCAGAACTTCAACATTTATGTCAGATTTCTGACTTTAGAACTCAGAACTTCAACATTTATGTCAGATTTGTGACTTTAGAACTCAGAACTTAAACATTTATGTCAGATTTCTGACTTTAGAACTCAGAACTTAAACATTTATGTCAGATTTCTGAATTTAGAACTCAGAACTTAAACATTTATGTCAGATTTCTGACTTTAAAACTCAGAACTTAAACATTTATGTCAGATTTCTGAATTTAGAACTCAGAACTTCAACATTTATGTCAGATTTGTGACTTTAGAACTCAGAACTTCAACATTTATGTCAGATTTCAGAATTTAGAACTCAGAACTTCAACATTTATGTCAGATTTCTGACTTTAGAACTCAGAACTTCAACATTTATGTCAGATTTGTGACTTTAGAACTCAGAACTTCAACATTTATGTCAGATTTGTGACTTTAGAACTCAGAACTTCAACATTTATGTCAGATTTGTGAATTTAGAACTCAGAACTTCAACATTTATGTCAGATTTGTGACTTTAGAACTCAGAACTTCAACATTTATGTCAGATTTGTGACTTTAGAACTCAGAACTTCAACATTTATGTCAGATTTCTGAATTTAGAACTCAGAACTTCAACATTTATGTCAGATTTCTGAATTTAGAACTCAGAACTTCAACATTTATGTCAGATTTCTGACTTTAGAACTCAGAACTTCAACATTTATGTCAGATTTGTGACTTTAGAACTCAGAACTTCAACATTTATGTCAGATTTCTGAATTTAGAACTCAGAACTTCAACATTTGTCAGATTTCTGACTTTAGAACTCAGAACTTCAACATTTATGTCAGATTTCTGAATTTAGAACTCAGAACTTCAACATTTATGTCAGATTTCAGAATTTAGAACTCAGAACTTCAACATTTATGTCAGATTTCTGACTTTAGAACTCAGAACTTCAACATTTATGTCAGATTTCTGACTTTAGAACTCAGAACTTCAACATTTATGTCAGATTTCTGACTTTAAAACTCAGAACTTCAACATTTATGTCAGATTTCTGAATTTAGAACTCAGAACTTTAACATTTATGTCAGATTTCTGAATTTAGAACTCAGAACTTCAACATTTATGTCAGATTTCTGACTTTAGAACTCAGAACTTCAACATTTATGTCAGATTTCTGACTTTAGAACTCAGAACTTCAACATTTATGTCAGATTTGTGACTTTAGAACTCAGAACTTCAACATTTATGTCAGATTTCTGAATTTAGAACTCAGAACTTCAACATTTATGTCAGATTTGTGACTTTAAAACTCAGAACTTCAACATTTATGTCAGATTTGTGACTTTAGAACTCAGAACTTCAACATTTATGTCAGATTTCTGACTTTAGAACTCAGAACTTCAACATTTATGTCAGATTTGTGACTTTAGAACTCAGAACTTCAACATTTATGTCAGATTTCTGAATTTAGAACTCAGAACTTCAACATTTATGTCAGATTTCTGACTTTAGAACTCAGAACTTCAACATTTATGTCAGATTTCTGACTTTAGAACTCAGAACTTAAACATTTATGTCAGATTTCTGAATTTAAAACTCAGAACTTAAACATTTATGTCAGATTTCTGAATTTAGAACTCAGAACTTCAACATTTATGTCAGATTTCTGACTTTAGAACTCAGAACTTCAACATTTATGTCAGATTTCAGAATTTAGAACTCAGAACTTCAACATTTATGTCAGATTTCTGACTTTAGAACTCAGAACTTCAACATTTATGTCAGATTTGTGACTTTAGAACTCAGAACTTAAACATTTATGTCAGATTTCTGACTTTAGAACTCAGAACTTCAACATTTATGTCAGATTTCTGAATTTAGAACTCAGAACTTAAACATTTATGTCAGATTTCTGACTTTAAAACTCAGAACTTAAACATTTATGTCAGATTTCTGAATTTAGAACTCAGAACTTCAACATTTATGTCAGATTTGTGACTTTAGAACTCAGAACTTCAACATTTATGTCAGATTTCAGAATTTAGAACTCAGAACTTCAACATTTATGTCAGATTTCTGACTTTAGAACTCAGAACTTCAACATTTATGTCAGATTTCTGAATTTAGAACTCAGAACTTCAACATTTATGTCAGATTTGTGACTTTAGAACTCAGAACTTCAACATTTATGTCAGATTTCTGAATTTAGAACTCAGAACTTCAACATTTATGTCAGATTTCTGAATTTAGAACTCAGAACTTCAACATTTATGTCAGATTTGTGACTTTAGAACTCAGAACTTTAACATTTATGTCAGATTTCTGAATTTAGAACTCAGAACTTCAACATGTATGTCAAATTTCTGACTTTAGAACTCAGAACTTCAACATTTATGTCAGATTTGTGACTTTAAAACTCAGAACTTCAACATTTATGTCAGATTTGTGACTTTAGAACTCAGAACTTCAACATTTATGTCAGATTTCTGACTTTAGAACTCAGAACTTCAACATTTATGTCAGATTTGTGACTTTAGAACTCAGAACTTCAACATTTATGTCAGATTTCTGAATTTAGAACTCAGAACTTCAACATTTATGTCAGATTTCTGACTTTAGAACTCAGAACTTCAACATTTATGTCAGATTTCTGACTTTAGAACTCAGAACTTAAACATTTATGTCAGATTTCTGAATTTAAAACTCAGAACTTAAACATTTATGTCAGATTTCTGAATTTAGAACTCAGAACTTCAACATTTATGTCAGATTTCTGACTTTAGAACTCAGAACTTCAACATTTATGTCAGATTTCTGACTTTAGAACTCAGAACTTCAACATTTATGTCAGATTTGTGACTTTAGAACTCAGAACTTCAACATTTATGTCAGATTTCAGAATTTAGAACTCAGAACTTCAACATTTATGTCAGATTTGTGACTTTAGAACTCAGAACTTAAACATTTATGTCAGATTTCTGACTTTAGAACTCAGAACTTAAACATTTATGTCAGATTTCTGAATTTAGAACTCAGAACTTAAACATTTATGTCAGATTTCTGACTTTAAAACTCAGAACTTAAACATTTATGTCAGATTTCTGAATTTAGAACTCAGAACTTCAACATTTATGTCAGATTTGTGACTTTAGAACTCAGAACTTCAACATTTATGTCAGATTTCAGAATTTAGAACTCAGAACTTCAACATTTATGTCAGATTTCTGACTTTAGAACTCAGAACTTCAACATTTATGTCAGATTTGTGACTTTAGAACTCAGAACTTCAACATTTATGTCAGATTTGTGACTTTAGAACTCAGAACTTCAACATTTATGTCAGATTTGTGAATTTAGAACTCAGAACTTCAACATTTATGTCAGATTTGTGACTTTAGAACTCAGAACTTTAACATTTGTGTCAGATTTCTGAATTTAGAACTCAGAACTTCAACATTTATGTCAGATTTCTGACTTTAGAACTCAGAACTTTAACATTTATGTCAGATTTGTGACTTTAGAACTCAGAACTTCAACATTTATGTCAGATTTCTGAATTTAGAACTCAGAACTTCAACATTTATGTCAGATTTCTGAATTTAGAACTCAGAAC
>LR812523.1:83749274-83761774 GCA_903798195.1 Danio kyathit | reverse complement strand
AAGGTAAATCATAATAAACGTTTACTATTTTAGGTCCGTTAATCATACCTAAATCATTTACATTTGCTAAATGCCAGAATAATGAGAGACTAGACAGTCAAAAGTCTCCTTCCACAAGCTTCTCACAATAGTTTGCAGGAATTTTGGCCCATTCCTCCTAACAGAATTGGTGTAACTGAGTCAGATTTGTTGGCTGTCTTGCTCGCACAAACTTTTTCAACTCTGCCCACAAATTTTCTATAGGATTGAGCTCAGGGCTTTGTGATGGCCGCTCCAAAACATTCACTCTGTTGTCCTTAAAGCACATTGTAACTAATTTGGCAGTATGCTTAGGGTCATGGTCTGTTTGGAAGATCCATTTGTGGCCAAGTTTTAATTTCCTGGCTGATGTCTTGAGATGTTGCTTCAGTATTTCTACATAATGTTCTTTCTTCATGATGCCATCTATGCTGTGAAGTGGACCAGTCCCTCCTGCAGCAAAACAGCCCCACAACATGATGCTGCCGCCCCCATACTTCACAGTTGGGATGGTGTTCCTAGGCTTGTAAGCTTTCCCCTTTGTCCTTCAAATGTAACACTGGTCATTATGGCCAAACAGTTCAATCTTAGCTCCATCAGACCACAGGACATGTCTCCAAACATTAGTCTTTCTCCCAGTGTAATTTAGCAAATTGTAATCTGGCTTTTTTGTTGATTTTGACTTGTTGATTTTCCCATGTTGTCACACAAGGAAGCAGTGTGTTTGAGGTTTTCCTTAAATACTATTCTACAGTTGTGCCTCCAATTAACTCAAATGTTGTCAATTAGCCAATCAGAAACTTCCAAAACCTTGACACCATCATCTGAGCTTTTTCAGAGGCAGAATAATCTTATTGTATGTAAACTTGACTTTCAAGAAAAGTTATAACAATTTCTCCAAAAATATCTATTCTCTATTAAGCAGAACAGAAACAAATGTGATCACCCTAACTTACCTACAAGAGGAAACGTTTAATCAATTAACATCTGACTTTTTTTAAATGGTTATATATATATATATATATATATATATATATATATATATATATATATATATATATATATATATATATATATATATAGTGTATGGAAACTTCTGGTTTGAACTTTATTTATTTATTTATTTATTTATTTATTTATTTATTATTTTATTTATTTATGCATTTATTTATTTATTTTATTGTATTATTTTATTCATTTATTTATGTATGCATTTATGTATTTATTTTATTGTTGTATTAGTTTTATTTATTTATTCATGTATTTATTTATTTATTTTAATATTTTATTATTTTGTATTTATTCATGCATTCATTTATTTAGTTTTACTTTTTTTAATTAATTAATTAATTAATTTATTTATTTATTTATTTTATACCCTCGGATGCCAGATTCCTTAAAATATCAATATTCAAATAGCTGCCAAATATTGTCCTATCCTAACAAGCCTGGAATGGAAATGAAAATGAAAGTCTGTTCATCAATAAAAACACATTTATTCACTTTTGTTTTTTCAGATAATGTGAAAAACAATGTATAAAGTCAAATAAATAATTAAAAAAATTTAGAAACAAAAACACACATTAAAACACAATATAAATTGTGAGTTCCAGTGTATTAAACATGACATATTTTTATTTTTTTCTTAGTTCGTTGTCCTTGGTCATTTTCAAAATGGCAGTCAATGGTAACTTATTTTTCTTTTTGTCTTACATGGGCGACACGGTGCCTCAGTGTTAAGCACTGTGGCCTCACAGCAAGAAGGTCACTGGTGTGAGCCTCGGCTGGGCCAGTTGGCATTTCTGTGTGGAGTTTGCATGTTCTCCCCATGTTGGCGTGGGTTTTCTCCAGGTGCTCTAGTTTCCCCCACAGTCCAAACACATGCACTATTGTGGAATTGATGTACTAAACTGGCTGTAGTGTATGTGTGTGTGAATGAGTGTTTATGGTGGTTTCCCAGTACTGGGTTGCGTCTGGACGGAAATTGAATGCATTGAATGGGTCAAATGCATTTTTTATTTCCATGTATGCCAAAAATCATTAGTATATTAAGTAAAATTATGTTCTTTGAAGACATTCTGTTCATTACATAATAGCAGTCAATGGTACCTTCATTTTTATGAAACATAAACACATACAAACAAGTCCAAATCAATAGCCAAGGCTCCTGGCGATACACTGATGTCTTGTGAAGCAAAACGATCAGTGTAGGAAAGTGCACATTATTTACAATATTATCATCTTTAATCCAGTGTGGAATCATGGGAGTTGTAGTCTTCTTCATGCTGCAGGGAAAATAAAATGCATATTGTGCCTTTAAATCTCTCATAACTACTCCCACACAGGCCACGTTTGTGCTCCGATCAGAGCAAAGACCTCAAGAAATCAAATCTATTTCAATATGAAAGCATGACGGAGCGCAGAGGGCAGACGGATGTCTCCAACGCGTGTCCAAATCAGATTCATTGCTACAGATGTTTATGCATCCCTCCAAGGTGCATTTCATTCAAGACGCATGGATGAATATGACATCAGACAACAAACGACACGAGAGCGTGAAAATCCTCTCAGTGCAGTTTCTGAAGAAATATGAGCATGTTTAGAAAGATGGAGCATCGCATCTGAGCGCCATATGTTCTGCATATACATTACAGCAAAAACACATTAAAAAAAGATTGGCTGCAAAGTCAGAGCCGCATATTAAAAAAAAGAGGAAATGTGTCTTAATTTACTCACACTTCACTTGAGTTTCATTTTTTTCTGGTGAACACAACATAAGTTATTTTGAAAAATAATAATAAAAAATAAAAAAACTTGTAGACATTGATATCCATATGACTTTTTTATTTATTATTTTTTTTCAGAAGTCAATGGTTACAGATATTTAATATTTTTCAGATATGTCTTCTTTTTGGTTTATTAGAAAAACATATAACTTGTAACAATTTATTTACTTATTTATTTATAACAAATGTATGCACAATTACAACTTTTATGTCAGATTTCTGACTTTATAACTCAGAATTGCATATTTTTATCTCATTAATTTCTTTCAATTTCTTTTCGGCTTAGTCCCTTTATTAATCTTATCCAGCATATGTTTTACACAGCAGATGCCCGTCCAGCTGCAACCCATCACTGGGAAACACCCCATTTTTATCTCAGAAATCTGATTTTATAATTCAGAATTTCAACATTTTTACACAGCAGAATTCTGACTATAACTAAGAATTGCAACTTTTTTAACTTTCTAACTCAGGATTTCAACTTTTATGTCAGATTTCTGACTTTCTAACTCAGAATTGCATATTTTTATCTCAGTAATCCGTTTTTATAATTTAGAATTTCAACATTTTTATACAGCCGCATATTAAAATAAATGAAATTTGTCATAATTTACTCACACTTCAATGAGTTTCATTTTTTTCTGGTGAACACAACATATGTTATTTTGAAAAAATAAATAAATAAATAAAAACTTGTAAACATTAATATATATATATATATATATATATATATATATATATATATATATATATATATATATATATATATATATATATATATATATATATATATTTTTATACTATAGAAGTCAATGGTTACAGATATTTAATATTTTTCAGACATATCTTGTTTTTGGTTTAATAGATAAAATATAACTTGTTACAATTTATTTATTTATTTAGTTAGTTAGTTATTTATTTATTTACTTATTTATTTATTTATTTGGTTTGTTAGTTATTTATTTATTTATTTACTTATTTATTTATTTATTTGGTTTGTTAGTTATTTAGTTAGTTAGTGTGAACTATACTTTAAAATGAATAATAATTGGGGAAAAAAGTCAGTTTGTTGTTGTACACCCACATGCTGCTAACTTTAAAAAATGGTAAAAACTGTAAACATGCCACAGTAAAACATGTGTAACCAAGAGGGGTCTGGATTCAGACTCGGTGCAGATGCAATCTGAGCTGCATGCAATGCTTTTTAATGGGGTTATGTAACCCCAGTCCTAACCCTAACCCTCACAGTGACGTCACTAGCTCCATTGAGCGCATCGTGTCTGAAACTATTGCTGTAACTTGGTCAATGTCACGATTAGTAGCTGCAAATTATATATAAATACTAAATTTTCTTAATTTGTGGTCCTTGGTGATTTGCATAATGGCAGTCAATGATACCTTCTTCATTTAAAATTAAAAATAAACACATTCAAACAAGTACAAATCAATGCTCCTGGTGATACACGATCACGAAACGATCAGTCTGTGTAGGAAATTGCACGTTATTTACAATATTATCAGCTTTAATGCACAAATAATATATACTAACTTCTCTTTTGTTAAACAGAAAAAGGAAAGTCATGAAGGTTTTGAACCAATTGAGGGCAAGTAAATAGTGAGGAATTATTTTATTTATTTATTTTTTTGCATGAACTATCCTTTAAAATTAATAATACGTGGAAAAAAATCAGTTCATCCATTAAAAAAAACATTAAACAATCAAGCAAAAATAATATAATAAAAAAATTGTGAAATTAAATTAAATTAAATTTAATTAAATTAAATTAAATTAAGGTTAAAAAAAACAAACAAAAAAACTGGGAATTGTAGTTAGCAGCATTTTACTGTTAAAATATGATGGAAATCGTAATGAGAAATAATAATAAATAATAGAAATGAATGAATAAATAATAGGGAAAAAGGGAATAAATGAATAAATAATAGGAAAAAAAATCCATAACATAATAAAATACAATCTGCCATTTGTGGTTGCCAGAAAAAAATCTTAAATTGCTCACTTTCAAAACATGGTCATGATTTAAATGGTAAAAGCTGTAAAAATGCAACAGTAAAAATAATTAAAAAAAAATTGTTAATGTCACGATTATTAGCTGCACTGTAAAAAACATAAAAGAAAATAGTGTTTCCTGAGATTTTTTACAGAATCTCAACTTACACCAATGAAAGTGACTAAAAATGTTAAAATAAACTTTGTATATCTTAATAAAAAAAACCTGATTAACTCATTAAAATAAGTTAAAAGCAACATAATATTTTTAGTCTTGATTTTTCATCATTACCTTTTTTTACAGTGTGGAGTATCCACCAGACCCACTAGAGGGCATGCCAGCTGTATGTACACTCCACCAGCCATTCACATGGACTACACCTCCCATCATGCATTGCACCTCACATCTGAAACCGTTTAGCAATCTGGACACACACACAGCTGCTGGTCATTGACACTGATTACATGCACAATATAAAAACACCACACACACACACACCTTCATTATGGGATGTTGTTTTCTGTTGTAGTCTTTCCCAGTGTTTCTTATTTTGATTCCTGTTCTGCGGTGATGAGAGAACTCAGGTTTTTTTTTTAAACAATTGAATCAATTGCTTACTAAAATGATTCACTGATTCAAAGAATTTTGAAACCACACATGCTAAAGAGATCTGTTGGTCAAAACCATGTAAACGCAACAAAAAAATCAGTCCAAACGTATTAGAATAGACTGTTTTCAACTTTAAATTGAAAGTATAACCTACAAATGCACTTCTATTATCTAATATCACCAAAGTGTATGCATAATTTGTGTTATTTTATACATTTTCTAGGCATATGTATATTGTTTTTAACATGGTGGAATGTTGCTAAACAGGCCTAACAGAGACTATTAACTATTAGTATTCCTTTTCGTTTTACAGATGTCTCATTAAAAAGTCTGCAAAGTCGTAAAACTGACCTGAGATCAGGTAAATACTTTGAAACCTGTTCAGTGATTCACCACTAGGGGGTGATCTGAGTGAACACACGTTATTTATATGGATTTAAAAGGTGAAGAAATGCCCCCAAGTGAAGAACCATTGACGTTTTGCAACGTTTCAAAACAGTAATGACATATGAAGTCTCCTTTACTGAAATTACACGAGCCTGCCAATTTGATACAGGCTCCAAATCACTGATTCAACACAGACGATTGTAAAAGTTTCAAAGCTTCATGAACCAGTGCTTTGAAATCAGACATCACTACAGGACTATCTCTTGTTTTATGATTGTTTGCAGCCTGCCCTGACCTTTACCTGTTTTGTGGATTACCCTATTGGATTACACTGACCAGCACTGTTTGCTCCTGTTTGATGGATCTCCACTCCTGTTGTCAGCCTCAATCATAACACCTAACGGTAACACTTTATTTTGATGGTCCATTTGAGTATTAGTAGACTGTCTACTTAATATCTGTTGATACTGACATTTAACAGTCCTTCAACAGACATTTAACTGACTATAAGAAACTTCGCAAGTACATGTCAACTTACACTAACCCCAACCCTAACCCCAACCTAACAGTCTACTTATAATCTAATGATAATTAATTGACATGTAGATGCAATGTAACTTATATTCAACAAACGGACCATCGAAATAAAGTGTGACCCACCTAACAGTAAGTTCTCTTAATAAATACACTGACTAACAATACATTGTCATTCCCAGAATTCCCTGCATGACACTTCACTTTTTATGCTTTTTTTTTTTTGTTGTTGACTATTATTTTCCTTTTTTTTATCATCATATATGCACTTTAAAGTTGTATGTTATGTCTTATGTTGATAATGTTTATTGCATTTCTTTAATTGTATGTGTGTTATCATGAAGGTGTTAGATATGTGAGCATCTTGTATATTTAAATCAGTGGTGCCCAAATTTGGTCCTGGAGGGCCGGTGTTCTGCAAATTTTAGCTCCAACTTGCCTCAACACACCTGCCAGGCAATTTATAGCAAGTCTACTAAGAGCTTGATTAGCTAGCTCAGATTTGTCTGATTGGGTACCCCTGATCTAAATATTATACCTCTCTGCTGTTTCTGATGAGCATCGGTTTATCATTTGACTTTCTCATCATCACATGGGTATGGTTGTGTTTTTGTTTGTGTAAACAAGGTATGATGTGTAGATCTTATGACCTCAAAACATTGGCGTATAACACTATGAACTAATGAAATATGGTGGATAACTTAAAAACTTGGGAAATTTTGTTAAACGGTTTCAACTGTATTTTTAAGAGTAAAACAGTATCTTCCTGGCAACCAGAACTGGCAGATTTTATTGTAATATTTTATGGATTTTTTTATGAATTTATTTTGTATTAATATTTATTATTACGATTTCAACCACATTTTAGCAGTACAATTCTGATAACTACATTTGACTTATTATTTTTTTTTACTGTTATTTATTTTTTATTTTTTATTGATTTTATTTAATTTATTTTTTAATGACTTCAGCATTATTTTTCAGAGTAAAATTATGGCAATCACAATTGCCTTTTTTTACCATTTTTATTTATTTATTTATTTATTTAATTTACATTATTAATTCATTTATTTTTGTTGTTTATTTATTTATGTAATTTATTTATTTTTTAGGACTTCATATTTTTTTTTACAGTAATTCTGGCAACCACTATTTATTTATATATTTTATTTTATCTATTTATTTATTTATTTATTTATTTTATTTTATTTTATTTTATTTATTTATTTAATTTTTTTATTTAATGACTTCAGCCATATTTTTCATAGTAAAATTCTGGCAACCACACTTGCCATTTTTTGTTTAACCATTTTATTTATTACTTTAATTTAATTTCATGTCATTTATTTATTTTTTATTTTTTGTTTTTTAACTTCATATTACTCAGTAGAATTCTGGCAACCACAATTTCCAATGTTTTACTGTATTATTTATTTTTATTTATTTATTTATTTATTTATTTATTTATTTATTTATTTATTTATTTATTTATTTATTTATATGATTTCAACCATATTTATCACAGTAAAATTCTGGCAACCACAACTGCCATTTTTTAAAATTTTTTAATTTTTAATTTTTTTTATTTATTAACATTTTATTTATTTATTTTATTTAACTTTAATTTAATTTAATTTATTTATTTAGTTAGTTATTTAATTTATTTATTTTGTTTATTTTTTATGACTAACTATATTTTCAACAGTAAAATTCTTTTATTTTTTCATTTATCTTTTAATTTTTTTATGTACTAATATTATTTTCTTTAATCTTTATTTTTAGTTTTTTTTTCGATTTCAACAATATTTTTTTACAGTGAACGCTTGCAACCACAATTGTTTTTTTTTTTTGTTTTTTTTTCTGTACTATTTTATGGATTATTATTATTTTGTAATTTTTTTATTATTATTATTATTTTTTAATATACAGTGATGCTTTCCAAGATCATCTTTCGCTTCTCTTACAATGACAATAAGCCCATCTGAAAAGCTTCTAAAGAAACAAAAAGCACACATTAAAGTAGTCTGCATGACTCATGCACCACCGTCATTGCATGAAAAACACCTGCATGAAGATTTTTTTTCCCTTTTATGTTCCATATAAATAATGACAGCATCATTCAGTATTAGAATTAGGCCAAATAATGAGTGAATGTCCTCTCTTTTGGTTGTGCTATTCTTTTGTACCTGCCAATCCATCCCATATTCTTCCCAACAAAGTCACCTCTGATATCAGATAATGCACATTTGCTTTCATCAAAATGCAAAAGCGCATTCAGATGTACAACACCGACAAGAGTGCTGATAGCAGCCAAATGTGTGTTATGTAACTCCTCAACTTAAAGGCTTCATAAATATTTATTTGCTGATGAGGAAACCGCACTTCTTTTGTCGGGATGGAAATGATTCGGTGTGCGGCTACAATGAGATGACAAAGCGTGATGGAAATGCATTGAGTGTCCTTCTGAATCTTCTCTTCATTGGGCGGAAGGTTAATCAATGTGCAGCGGAGCACGTCTACTGTAGAGCGCAATGAAAGGGAAAATGTGCTGCGAGGAGGAAAATCTTTCTAATCAACTTACACTGCGGCTCAGAGATCTGCTCTGGATGCACAGATACCTTTCTCAAAGCCGAGGCGCTTTATGTTGCATGTTGCATATTTGCGACTAAGCTGTAAATATACGTTATTACACCTGATAACAGATGCATGTTCACGGATGTACAGGAGACGGAGCGCTCAGAGTTTGCAGTATAACTCAAGCTTAAACAAAAACACATTGTAATAAGTAGCAATTTTACCAGTGTTGGGTAAGTTACTTTAAAAAAAGTAAGGGATTACAAATTACTGACTACTACTGGAAAATTGTAATCTAATTACTTAATGTAGAAAAAGTAATCAGATTACTAATTGTTTTACTTTGAAGTTACTTTTAAAGGGTCACGAATCACGAAAACACATTTTTAGGACACATATATTTCACAAAAAAAGTGAAAATTGTGTTTTTTTTCGTTATTTCGAGCAAATTCGTTCTTCCGGTTTGAAAAGAAAGTTTAAAGCTACGTCACGGCGATTAGATCCTTGTGAAACTCTTTCAGTTTTTAAAGAAATACCCAGAGATGTATAAAGTACTACAGACCCAGACTTAAGTAAAAGTACAAGTGCTCTATCAAAAAAGTGACTTGAGTAGAAGTTGAAGTGCTCTTTAAGCAAAATACTTAAGTGGAAGTACTAAAGTATTCAATATTTTTTGTACTTAAGTATTGCAAGTAGTTTATTTAAAATTTTACTAAAGTACTGAAAGTAAAAGTACAAGTATTGCGTTATGTAGTTATTTTTTAAAAAAGCAGTCAAAAGACATATTGTTTTGTTTATTTTAAATATCTTTTTTGGGGCACAGGATTAAGCAGAACAAAAAGAACCATGGTTTACGATTTGTAATATATATATATATATGATGGGTCAAAAACACCATTCAGTGTGACAGCTTTTATGATAGACGGTTAACGTTATGTGAACATTGCAGCATGATATGAACCGCGGGTAGCTAACGGTAGTTAACTTATCTAGCTCTTATGGATAGCTCAAACTGCTGTGTTGTGTATTATATTATCTTTAACTTGACATGTTTCTTCAAATCCGACGGTAGAATATGCACTTCATTCTATATGAACTGTCTTTCACTCCGACAAATACAAACATTGGCTCTAAATATGGTCACGGGTGGTCTTTTTCCTCATCGCCATGAACAGTTGAAAGGAGTTGAAGGTGGAATTTCTGGGTTTTCCATGTCTAAAACAAACTAAAGTGCTCTCTCTTCTTTGATTGTCTGATCAATGAATGATTGATTCGTAACATTTTTATAATTGTAACGAGTAACTATGCAACACATAAAAAATCTACTGGAGTAAAAGTATTAAACTCATCGAAAATATGTACTAAAGTAGAAGTAGGAGAAAAAACCAATACTCCAGTAGAGTACAGATACAGCCTTTTAGTACTTAAGTACAGTAGTGAAGTAGTTCTACTTCGTTACTATACATCTCTGGAAATACCTGAGTAAAAATGATTTAGTTACTAAGTTTACATTACGTTAATATCACTATAATACTATGGACTGAAAGATCCGATGTAAACGTTGCTCTCCGAGTGTAAACATGTAAACACCTTAATCAAACTTTTACCATCGAGTAGGATTTCCGCTGCATTTTGTGACAGGATAGTCTATACACACACGACTTTCTGACGCTACCTACTGAGTGCATCTAAGTTTCTGAGATATGCAGAGGTTTTTTTTCTCCCATGCGCCATGCACTATCAAACATACTATTAAAATACACTCTCCAGCAGTTCCTCGCATGCAATATCTCGTTTGTCATGGGGGGCCAGTTAAAGTTGACAAATTAATAATTTGGCAAATAATTTTATTACTGATGTCCATGTAAACATAGTCACTGTCTTTCTCCCCTGCGTCTGTATGTTATATTGCCTCTGTGAAAATAACAACCCAGGCTCATTCTGAAAACGTAGTCTCGTGGACGTTTCTGGAGAGTGCAAATTATGTAGCCGGAGGTACGTATGGCTGCATTTAATTTTTTAAGCGAATGCTACAATGCAGTATGACGCCGTTTCTTTTGCCGCTTACCGGCTGACCGCTTACCTACTTGTGGAGGCCTTTCCCGCCTCAACCAGTTTGTCCCGCTAGCTCGTCGTGTACGTCGGCGGACTTGAGACGCAGAGAGGAGTTGACCACGACGACCGGGTTCAAGTCTGGGGTTAGCGGTTCCAAAAACCAGCTAGACAAAAACAGAAACCCAAAAAAATAAAATGAACGAGTGAACAACAGGGTGAAAACGTGGTAAAAATCAGACGAGGGCTTTTCTTTTTCTGGACTGCTTTTGTAAACCGTTGGTTGGGTTTAGGTAAGTATGTGGGTGTGTGGGTCAATCGGTAAAATTGGTTGGGTTTAGGAGAGGAGGAGGGTGGGTCAGTTGATTGGCCGGTCGCCCGGTCAATCATTCAGTCAGACAGACAGACGGTTTGTTGACAGCGGCCTCTGGTGGGTTTACGCAACAGCGCGGGCTCAAACGGCACTCGCGAGAGACGTTTGAGGTACAAAAGGGCGCACACAGCGGCCTCTCGCGGATTCGCGAAAACAAAAACTGCAAAAATACGTACGTTCTGGGACGCATGTCGCGGTCTCCAGAAACGTCCACGGGACTACGTTTTCAGAATGAGCCTGGGTTGGAAAATAAAGGGGGCGAACTGAAACTCCCAATTTTTGCAAACCCGACACTCCCACCTAAACAAAGCTGGACTCACCCACTTTCCTGACTGTTTTCAAACTAGAGGTGTGAAAACACCCTACTGAGACAGGGGGTTATGGCCCTTTAAAACATATAAAATATATACCTATAAAAATATAAAACAAACTGCAGCTCTTTCAGTAATTTATTATTCACTGAAACACATTGCAATAGGTTGATCACAGCAGCTTGACATAGTCAAAAGACTTAAAGAGATAGTTCACCTAAAACCTAAAGTTTTTCATCATTCACTTGCTCCAAACCTGTTTGTATTTTTTTTTAACACAAAAGACATGAAGAAAACTGAATACCTGTAATCATTGACATCCATAGTATGAGAAAGCACTGCAGTGTTTGGGTGTTCTGTGTTTGTCTGAGGTAATTAGTCTACTGAAATGTGTATATTCCAAACAAGGTATGAAGCTGATCAGTCAGTTCTTGTTGTGGGACTCGCGGTTTTTAAAAGAGTGTGCCTGGAAAATGCGAACGTGCGCAATATGCGCTCCCAATATGTGTGCGCAAGTGGCGCGCCTCCATTGGAAATAACGAACTTGCGTGCGCAAAAGACACGACATGTGAACGGCCCATTAAGCAACTCAAAATACCCATCAGATCATTTATTACACCCTGATGAATATGGGAATGTTTTGGTCTGAGGAAATTGTAACTCTTTTTGTGGCCTGTGCCTTTAAAGCTGGTTCTCGCCGCCCACTGTTCCCACATGCATGTATTATTATTTGTTTTTCCTGCTGCATTGTGTCAGATAAACAGCAGTCAGTGACAGAGACAGACACTGAAGAAGCAGTGATGCAATCAAATATACCAAGTAAGGTTAATTGATGTATTTAGTTTAT
>LR812523.1:83716774-83744274 GCA_903798195.1 Danio kyathit | reverse complement strand
ACAACATCATACAACATTATTATTAAGTTAGATTTAGGTCATGACATCAGGTGACCAAAATTCAATATCTAGCCAGCGTCTGAGGACAACGTCATTTCGATGTCCAATAAAGATGCCAAATTAAGTTGATATTTGGTTGATTTTAGGTTGTGTTGGAAAGTGACAAAAATCTAACGTCTGATAGAAGTCATAGTCAGGTCCACACAACGTTGTAGCATGATTAAACGTTGATATTTAGTTGATTTCAAGTTGATTTTAGGTTGGACGTTAGACATTTGATTTCGCCCTGACATTGGGTTCTGACGTCAACCCCGTTTTTATTTCCAAACAAAATCCAACGTCCCATGACGTTGGGGTACGCTGAGGTACAACGTCAATATGACATCATGTTGATGTCCTGTGCCTGCAGGGTTTGTTCGTTCGTTTGTTCATTTGCTCGTTCCCAGCAGTCACAACAACATCATACAACATTAATATTAGGTTAGATTTAGGTCATGACATCAGGTGACCAAAATTCAATGTCTAGCCAGCGTCTGAGGACAACGTTATTTTGATGTCAAATTACGTTGATATTTGGTTGATTTTAGGTTTCCAAAGCAACCAAATTCTAACGTCTGATAGATGTCATAGTGGTAACGTTCACACAACGTTGTAACATGATTAGACGTTGATATTTAGTTGATTTTAGGTTGATTTTACGTTGGACGTTGGAGATTGATGTCGGCTTGATGTTAGGTTCTGACGTCAACTTAATTTTCATTTCCAACCAAAATCCAACATCCCCATGACATTGGGGTACGTTGGGGTACAACGTCATGTTGATGTCCTGTGCCTGCAGGGTTCGATCATTCGTTCGTTTAATTTGTTTGTTCATTTGTTCGCTCCCAGCAGGCACACAACATCATACATTATTAATATTAAGTTAGATCATGACATCAGGTGATCAAAATTCAATGTCTAGCCAGCGTCTAAGGACAACGTTATAATGATGTCAAATAATAACGCCAAATTACGTTTATATTTGGCCGATTTTAGGATGTGCGGGATAGTGACCAAAATCCAATGCCTGATAGATGTCATGGTGGTAACAACGTTGTAGCATGATTAGACGTTGATATTTAGTTGATTTTAGGTTGGACATTGGACATTGATGTCGGCTTGACGTTTGGTTCTGACGTCAACCCGGTTTTTATTTCCAAACAAAATCCAACGTCCCCATGACGTTGGGGTATGTTGCGGTACAACGTCTGTATGCAGGCAGGGTTCGTTCGTTCGTTTGTTCGTTCGTTTGTTCGTTCGTTCGTTCGTTCGTTCGTTCGTTCGTTTGTTTGTTTGTTTGTTTGTTTGTTCATTCGTTCTTTCATTTGTTTGTACATTCATTGTGATGTTGTTGACTGAATTTAGTGTTTTAGGGGAGGATCAGAGGAGCAAAATGGAAAAAAAATGCGTGTTTTAAACACATATTAGTGTAGAAATAAGATATAATCTGGATTGCATGCTTTCAGACAACTTTTATTTGAAAAAAAAATCATCTTTTTTTTACTGTGGGGTAGTTGAAATGCCTCCTCGGACTCTCGTCCTGAATGACAGAATCAGTCCGACACACTGATGATGGATTTGTGTCTGTCCAGTGAAAGCTCCAGTCAGTCAGTCAGTCAGTGTTGAGTCTCCAGAGCCGCTGTCTCCTCCTGCTGTTTCCACAGTTATCACCGCGCTTTTGTCCAGCCCGACACAGAGCTCTTAAACCCAGAGATAAGAACAGTGTGTGTGTGTGTGTGTGTGTGTGTGTGTGTGTGTGTGTGTGTGTGTGTGTGTGGATTGAGGAGCAGCTGAGAGCACCAGAACATCACTGCTGTTGATGCTGACATTTTGGCTCGGGCACCGAGAAGCCGCGCGCTAATAAAATAGCAGTCTGATCCAGAGACTCAGACACCCGCCAGATCCCGACAGCTGGACACACACACCCAGAAAACCTGCCGGACACACACAGACCCTGAAAACCTGCAGGACACACACATGGAGACAGAAGAGCCTTCACTTTACGACACAATGCATTTGCATGTATGCTTTTAGTCATTCAGTAGATGGGATTAGGATTTAGGATTTACAATAGGATTAGGATTCACAAATCTGCAGCCATATGAAGAGTATTATCACCTCAAATATAGCCATCATCATCATCAGTGCTCGGGGATTATATATGATCTGGATTGCCTGGACGGACGGATGGATAGAAAGATAGATGAACAGATCGATGGATGGATGGACGGATGGACGGATAGATACATAGAGAGAGGGATGGATGGATGATAGATGGATGGATGATAGATGGATGGATGGATGGACGAATAGAAAGATAAATGAACAGATAGATAGATGGATGGATGGACGGACAGACGGATAGATAGATAGATGGATGGATGGACGAACGGACGGATGGATAGAAAGATAGATGAACAGATAGATGGATAGAGAGACGAACGGATGGACGGACGGACGGACAGACAGACAGACAGATGGACGAACGGACGGATGGATAGAAAGATAGATGAACAGATCGATGGATGGATTGACGGACGGACTGACGGATCGAAATATAGATTGACAGGAGGATGGAAGGACGGAAGGATGGATGGATGATAGATGGATGGATGGATGGATGAACTGATATATAGAAAGATAGATGAACAGATGTATGGACAGATAGATGGATGGACAAACAGATAGATAGATTGATGGAGGGATGAACGGATGGATGGATGGATGGATGGATGGACAGATGGATGAACAGATGGACGTACAGATGGACGGATGGACAAAGATGGATAGATGGATGAACAGATGGATGGATGGATGAACAGATGGACGGACAGATGGAGAGACAGAAAGAAATATAGATGGATGGATGGATGGATTGATAGATGAATGGATGATTGGGCGGACAGATATATGGATGGACAAACAGATACATAGATGGATGGATGGATGAACAGATGGACGGACAGACGGATGACAATAGGACAGAAAGACGGACGGATGGATTGATTGATAGACAGATGGATGGATGAATAAAGACGGATGGATGGATGGATGGATGGATGAATGGATAGATAGACAGATCTTTGTCTCTATGTCACGACTACTTAGAGGGGCACATTATTATCATTAACGAACATGAATTAACACGTAAATATATAATTAATAATGTGTTCATATGATGAATCCTTGTATTTTATTGCATCTTTTATTTTCTCTGTTGCTGTATCGCCTTGGGTTTTAAAAAAGCACTTTATAAATAAAATGCATTAATATTATCACTACAGATGACGCAAACTTCAAATAAATAAAGAAGGAGAGCATTTCAGGAGAACAAGTTTGATTATTGCCAGTTTCCAATTGTAAAACACAATACAATGCGACGTAAATACCCGAGGTGTGATGTTTTTTCAGGCTACATCGTCACTCATGGGAAAAAATAGTGTGTTAATGGAAAATGCACACTCTTTTAAAAGCATCCGAGCACTGCTGCACATCTAAACTAATTAATAAATGAAATGCAAGTTAATAGAGTTAGTTACTATCCAGCTCTGGCCGCTGTGTGATGTTCATTTTAATACGGAAAGTGTCACAGCTTGATAACAGTCATTTTAGAAAAAAAAAAAATGTTTAATATTTTAACAAGAAACTCAAGAGGGTTTCACTGTCAGGAACACGGAACACATTCAGGTCACATTTCAGGAATACTAAATAGATTTCATTGTGAATGTGTGACATGATAAAACAAGCTTGTAACTTGGATGCAATGCAAGTTGCTGTGGGTATACTGCCTTTTGCACAATACTGCGTACAATATATTTATAATTTTTTAGGACTTCAGAATGAATTTAGTTGCTTAATGTCTGTGGCATTATGGAGAAAAATGCACAAGAATATACATTGTAATTTTGCATAACTTATATAAATAAATAAAACAAAATGACATACTGTACTGTGTTGTTACTTTTGCACTTTTTTATTTAATTAATTATTTTATTCATTTATTTAATATTGTTTTATATTTTTTATTTATTTATTTTGTTATATATGTATGTAGAAGTAACTGTAATATAATATTATTATTATTATTATTATTATTATTATTATTATTATTATTATTACTATCATTATTATCTTTATTATCTTTATTATTATTACAGCTACTAATACATAAATGCAGTGGCGCAATTCCCGGGGGGGACAGGGGGGACATGTCCCCCTCACTTTTTTTTTAGATAGGCCTATACCACTTTACTTCATGCTATAATGTCCCCTCGAGAGTCGAAAACAAGTTATTTTTTAACTCACGATGTGTACGCAAAATTAAGATTGCCGTCACAAGTATCACCAACATTCCACAACTACAGTATCACCATCACTCAGATTTGGTCCCCCCCCCACCTCTTAGACCAGAATTGCACCCTTGCATAAATGCATAACATATAAAATAATAATAATAATATTATTATTATTATTATTATTATTATTATTATTATTATTATTATTATGTAGTAGTAGTAGTAGTAGTAGTAGTAGCTGTAATGATGATGATGATGATGATGATGATAGTAATAATAATAATAATAATAATAATAATAATAATAATAATGATGACTATTATTATTATTATTAGTAGTAGTAGTAGTAGTAGTAGTAGTAGTAGTAGTAGTAGTAGTAGTAGTAGTAGTAGCTGTAATGATGATGATAATAATAATAATAATAATAATAATAATAATAATAATAATGATGATGACTATTATTATTATTATTAGTAGTAGTAGTAGTAGTAGTAGTAGTAGTAGTAGTAGCTGTAATGATGATGATAATAATAATAATAATAATAATAATAATAATAATAATAATGATGATGACTATTATTATTATTATTAGTAGTAGTAGTAGTAGTAGTAGTAGCTGTAATGATGATGATGATGATGATGATGATAGTAATAATAATAATAATAATAATAATAATGATGACTATTATTATTATTAGTAGTAGTAGTAGTAGTAGTAGAAGTAGTAGTAGCTGTAATGATGATGATAATAATAATAATAATAATAATAATAATAATAATAATAATAATAATAATAATAATGATGATGACTATTATTATTATTATTATGTAGTAGTAGTAGTAGTAGTAGTAGCTGTAATGATGATGATGATGATGATGATGATAGTAATAATAATAATAATAATAATAATAATAATAATGATGACTATTATTATTATTATTAGTAGTAGTAGTAGTAGTAGTAGTAGTAGTAGTAGCTGTAATGATGATGATAATAATAATAATAATAATAATAATAATAATGATGACTATTATTATTATTAGTAGTAGTAGTAGTGGTAGTAGTAGTAGTTTTTATATATTTATGTAGTAGTAGCTATAATAATAATAATAATAATAATAATAATAATAATAATAATACTTATAATAGTAATATTATTATTATTAGTATTATTATTATTATTATTATTATTATTATTATTATTATTATTATTATTATTATTATTATAAGTATTATTATTATTATTATTATTATTATTATTATTATTACAGCTACTACTACTACATAAATATAATAATATTAATAACAATGATGCTGATGAGGATGACTATAAAGATGATGATGATGATAATAATAATAATAATAATATGTATTATTATTATTAATATTATTATTATTATTATTACAGCTACAAATACATAAATAAATACATAACATATAAAATAATAACATTATTACTATTATTATTATTATTATTATTATTATTACAGCTACTAATACATAAACATATAAATAATAATAATAATAATAATAATGCATATTCACTGTTTTTAGTATGCATTGGTTTTTAGTACTTAAGTATCAAGTAATAATTGTAATACTGACTTTATTTTAGTGAAGATAAGTTACGTTTATTCACATTTAAGCCTGAACTACTTGAAATATTTTACACATCGTACACAATATACACATCTACACTTATGATTTATCTGCAACATCAGGGCAGAAGAGCTGTCAATATATATATAATATATATGAGACAAAATACTTATCTCCTTAATCCAGTAAATAGTCATCCATTCATTCATTTTCATCGGCTTAGTCCCTGATTTATCAGGGGTTGCCACAATGGAATGAACCGCTAACTATTCCAGCATATGATTTACGCAGCAGATGCCCTTCCAGCTGCAACCCACACACACACACACACACACACACTACGGCCAATTTAGCTTATCCAATTCCCCTATAGCGCATGTGTTTGGACTGTGGGGGAAACCGGAGCACCCAGAGAAAACCCACGCCAACACTGGGAGAACATGCAAACTCCACACAGAAATGCCCGCTGGCACAGCCAGGACTGGAACCAGCAACCTTCTTGCTGTGAGGCAACAGCGCTAACCACTGAGCCATTGTGCCGCCCCTCCAGTGAATATAATTTGAGAAATACTTGGAAAAGAATAAATATTGCACTGGAGGGCTAATCATTTTGCCCTCAACTGTATTTCTTGAATTTGGCATCTCTGAAGCAGCTCAGCAGAGGCTGACAGATGCAGATGTGTTCATATCTCAGACTCTCCAGCATGTAAATAGACTTTTCAGCAGAAAATCAGCTGGAAAATCAGCTAGTGTGACACCGGCATTAGCAGACGGCAAGGATTCATTTATTTCTCCAGTGCAAGTGTTAAATAACAGGCCGGTTACTGAGACAAAGTGAAAAGCATCCGGCTGCTTAGAGTTTTGACCTACTCCAGCTTTTAAATGTACATATTTTGCAAAGAAAATATGTGCAAATGCTTTTAATGAGAACAGAAAATACTGTATAATGTAGCTTTAGGCACAGCTTTTTGACATTCTCCAAATTCTCGTTAATGTAAGGCTACAAAAACATCTCATTACGGTAATGCATCCAGGAGTTTTCTGTGATTCGGCTGTCTGGAATGTTTATTCCTTTATATAATGCAATGGACTTCTGGAGCTGGAAACATAAAGCATGGTGCATATAACGTTAAAGACATGGGTTTGACTACTATAAATGCAATGAGAGTATTATTTTTTTCAATTATATTTAATATAAGTTTATTACGTTTATTATTATTATTATTATTATTGTTATTATCATTGTTATTATCAATAGTATCAGTAGTAGTAGTAGTAATAATATGCATGCACGTTGTTATTATTATTATTATTATTATTATTATTAATTATTCATTTTCTTTTCGGCTTAGTCCCTTTATTAATCCAGGGTCGCTACAGCGGAATGAACCGCCAACTTATCCAGCACGTTTTTATGCAGCAGATACCCTTCCAGCCGCAACCCATCTCTGGGAAACATCCACACACACTTATTCACACTCATACACTATGGACAATTTAGCTTACCCAATTCACCTGTACTGCATGTCTTTGGACTGTGGGGGAAACCGGAGCACCCGGAGGAAACCTACACGAACGCAGGGAGAATGTGCAAACTCCACACAGAAATGCCAACTGACCCAGTCGAGGCTCGAACCAGCGACCTTCTTGCTGTGAGGCGACAGCACTACCTACTGTGCCACTGCGTCACCTATTATTAATATTATTATTATTATCATTATTATTATGAATAGTATCATTAGTAGTAGTAGTAGTTATATGCATGCAAGTTATTATTATTATTATTATTATTATTATTATTAATGTTGTTGTTGTTGCGAGTAGTAATATGCTTATTATAATAATAATAATAATAATAATAATAATAATAATAATAATAATAATAATAATAAGCATATTACTACTCGCAACAACAACAACAACAACAACATTAATAATAATAATACTATTAATAATAATAATAATATTAATAATAATAATAATAATAATCACAACTTATAATAATGATAATAATAATAATAATAATAAGTTGTGATTATTATTATTATTATTATTATTATTATCATCATCACCATCATTATCTTTGTTCGTTGTTGTAATAGTAGTAGTAGTATGCATGAATGTTGTTGTTGTTGTTAATAATAATAATGATAATAATAATAAAAATAATAATAATAACTTATAAATAATAAATACTTACATTAATATTACGTTTTGGAATAATAATAATAATAATAATAATAATAATAATAATAATAATAATAATAACAACAACAATACTGACTTGGCCCTTTTTTATACTTTTTTATTGCAACTCATTAACAAATGAAATATTGGTAACACATTATAATAACTACACATTATGAATCATTTATTAAGCATTAGCATCTAGTGAATTCATTATTTGTTAAGTATTAACTCTACATAAAAAAAAATGTTAGTAAGCAGTTTATTACTGCAGCTTCAAATAACCATGGTTATGTTTTCCTTTTGTAACTGTATATATATATATATATATATATATATATATATATATATATATATATATATATATATATAGTTGTTGTTGTTATTTATTTTTATTTTTTTCTCGTTACACCAGAGTTATATAAGCGTATCACAGTGAACAAACAAGCATAGCCTGAACTGTTTTACGGACATCTGTACCAACAACATAATTAACCGTGCAAATGATGAATTGAGCTTCTTTTCAGTAATACTTTACTTTCTTAATTATGGATGTGAACACGGAGCTCCTTTGTATTTTTGCCACTCCCACCTCGTCCCTTCATCCTGATTGGAATAATAGAATTTGAAAAATTGCATAAATGAAGCCGTGGTCACACTGCACTTTTTTGTCCCATAGACTTCCATTTATATGCACTTATATTATCAAGCTTGGTGAACTCTGACGTGCGAAACTGCATCACGTGACAGCGTGAGAGCAATCGAAGATCAAAACATGACCTCTCTGAACAGAAATTAAAAAAAGAGACCAATCGCTAGCTTTTTTAAAATGTCTAATCATCTTGCTTAGTCCCGCCCCTTTTCGCAGTGCCGTACGACAGAATTTTGCATGCTCGCACTCTAGCGCGACCGCGGCATTACACAATCAGAATCAGTTTTATTGCCAAGTGTGCTTCACACACACAAGGAATTTGTTTTGGCTACAGAAGCTTCAAGTGTACATAAAGTGACAAGTGACAACACAAAATTAAATATGAAAAGAAAAAGGCGATAAACATTAAACAGAGATGCAGTAAGTAAAAAATAAAAAAGATCTGGATGTTGAGTTGTATGTACAGATATGTTTTGAATATACAGGTTATAAAGGTGCTGTGTAGAAGTGCATATGAGAAAGTATCGCAATGTATATTGTTATAAGGTGCTGTGCACAAGTGCGTGTGAGAAAGTATTGCACGTTTATTGCCCAGTAGGGGAATATTTAACTGTTCATGAGGTAGATGGCCTGAGGAAAGAAGCTTTTCCTGTGTCTGGCTGTTTTTGTGCTTGGTGCTCTGTAGCGCCGACCAGACGGTAACAGTTGGAACAGGTAGTGTGCTGGGTGCGAGGCATCCAGAGTGGTTTTGCGAGCCCTTTTACTCACTCTGGAAGAGTACAGTTCTTGAAGTGTAGGAAGGGTAGTGCCAGTGATTAGTTCAGCAGTCCGGACTATTCGCTGTAGTCTACACAGGTCAGTTTTGGCAGCTGAGCTGAACCAGACGGTGATTGAAGTGCAGAGGATGGATTGAATGACAGCTGAGTAGAACTGTACGAGCAGCTCCTGTGGCAGGTTGAACTTCCTCAGCTGACGAAGGAAGTACAGTCTCTGCTGGGCTTTCTTCACAATAGAGTCTATGTGAATGTCCCACTTCAGATCCTGAGAGATGGTGGTGCCCAGGAACCTGAATGACTCTACTGCAGCCACAGTGCTGTTCATGATGGTGAGTGGGGGGAGTGCAGGGGGGTTTCTCCTAAAGTCCACTATCATCTCCACTGTTTTGAGCGTGTTCAGCTCCAGGTTGTTGTATCTGCACCATAAAGCCAGCCGCTCCACCTCCTGTCTGTATGCAGACTCGTCATCGTTCCACATGAGGCCGATAACAGTAGTGTCGTCCGCAAATTCAAGAGCTAAATGTAACAATTACACAATTATTAAAGTACACAAAATTATTTTTTTACTACTAATTTTCCACTTAGTTATCTCTTCCAGAAAATGCATTACTGTACATACAATAATAACCTCCCAATATAATAATGACTAAGGAAACATTCATTCATTCATTCATTTTCTTGTCGGCTTTGTCCCTTGCGGGGTCGCCACAGCGGAATGAACCGCCAACTTATCCAGCACGATTTTTTACGCAGCGGATGCCCTTCCAGCCGCAACCCATCTCTGGGAACTTCCACACACACACATTCACACTCATACACTATGGACAATTTAGCTCACCCAATTCACCTGTACTGCATGTCTTTGGACTGTGGGGGAAACCGGAGCACCCGGAGGAAACCCACGCCAACACAGGGAGAACATGCAAACTCTACACAGAAATGCCAACTGACCCAGCCCAGCCGAGGTTCGAACCTGCGACCCAGCGACGTTCTTGCTGTGAGGCAACAGCACTACCTACTGCGCCACTGCGTTGCCCCGACTAAGGAAACAATAGCATCAAAATACAGCTTTACCAATCTAGCAAACACCGTAATTTCCACACTGAGCACCACGAAATGCATGAAAAAGCCTCATTTTAATATGTGAAAATGTATATTTGTTCTCATTACACCAGACTCATATAAGCATGTCACAATGAACAAATGTTTTACGGACATCTGTACCAACAACGTAATGAAGCGTGCAAATGATGAATTGGAGCCTCTTTCCCAGCAGTAATACTTTACTTTCTTAATTATGCATGTGAACATCACGGCGCTGCTCATTTGTATTTTTGCCACTCCCGTCTCGTCCCTTCATCCTGATTGGAATAATAGAATTTGAAAAATTACAGAAATGAAAGTGCATTTCACAGTCTAGCGAAGCAAGACAGACCATTTGAAATTAATCAAAACATAATACAGTTTACAATGTGGTAAAGCAGGCTGAAATGAGGCGGACGCTTTTCCTTGCGTCTCTATCTGTGAATCCTGATCCATTCCACTTTAAAGAGAAAGCGAATGCAATTCCGGGATGCTGGTAAGTGGAAGTTTCCTCATGTCACGCTTTATAGTTCTGTCAGGCTGAGAGAGCGGCTTGTTTTGGAGCATTTCAGAAAAAAAAGCTCACATTTCAGTCTGGTATTGAACCATTGAGCTAGAGTGGATCTTTAAAAGTTGATCATGTCCCAGAGGTTTTCTTCACACTCCACAAAACTCTGTGACTTCTCAAACTTCTCTGTGCCTGCAGTCTGCAGCCAGCTTTATTTGTGGAGTTATTGGCTGAATTTCACAAAGCGTGACCTGGTCATATATGTGACACAGGCTTATCGCAGAGAGAGAGAGAGAGAGCTTTACCAACATGTTTGCAAAACTCTTGAAAATGAAGGGTTGTTTAAGTCCACTTTCAGCAGAGAAACACACTGTAAAAGGTGATGAGTTACTCAAAAAGGTGAGTAAACCCATTGTAACTTTGAACTGTTAACTTTTTTAATAATTATGTAGTTATTTTAATTAAAATGGGGAATGTTTTTTTCTCACTTTAAGTAAAATCCACTAATAGCTTTAAAAATAATGGGTTCTATTTTAACGATAAAATAGAGACAAAGTCTAAAGAGCATGGTACAGAAGCATTAAGGGCATGTCCGAATCCAATTTTTTAAGGATAAAACAATACACCCTGCCTCTCAGCGCATGGTCTAACAGGATTGTGCTTATTCTCTTAATGAGTTCTGGGTTTGTTTTGAGCATAACGTGCATTAAACCAATCAGAGCCTCATCTTACATTCCCTTTAAGAGTCAGTTGTGTCTCTCCATGGCACATTTGCTATTTACATGGCGACTTTGTAAGTGTAAAAAATGAACGCTTCACTAGCGAGAAAACAGTTGGACAGAGCATCTGCAGCGCGAGGATAAAGAACGAGCCTCCTCCATTCAACCTCTTTACTTTCTCTTTACTTTTACTCTTTACTCCTTTACTTTGGTGGAGTAAGGAAACAGTGGAAACTCACTCCACTGAACACATCTATTAGCCGACATATTTAATTTAGTTTAAGCGCAAAGATTTGTGTCTAAACTATTTCTAAATTCAGTTCTAATATCCAGCAAAGGAATAAATGAACAATAGTAATGAAGTGTGGTCAAACAACTGAGTTATATCCAAACACACGTCCTGTTCTTATGCCGCATATGGTGATTCAGACGTCTCCAAAACCCCACTGGAGGACAAATATGAACTTGTTTTTATTAAAACTAATATAAATAATGCATATAATAAAAACAAATTAAAAAAATAATAATAATAATAACAATAATAACGTTATACAAATGCAGATTGTCATGCATAAACTAAAAAAAGTATTATATTTATGTATTTATATTTTATATTTATGTTTTTATCTTTAATTGTTTTCATCTTTAAAGATATTTTTGTGTATTGCTGTGCATCCAATATGTCTTAAGCAATGTGTACATATTTGCACTCGCACAGGCGCATATAGGCGCATAACTGACGCGCTCTATGCTGGCAAGTTTTTAGTTGGTCAATGGCACCAACGTGGCGCAAATGGATTTGCTATTTAAACAACATGGCGCAAAACGTAAAAATTAGGGTTGTGCTGGTCTGAAAATAGCAACAAATTGCACTAAACACATCTTGTGCCTTATTGCCATGGGTTTATGTGTCATATGTTTATGTAAAAAAAAGTGAGTAAACCCATTGCTTTTAAAAATAAAGTCAACACATTAACTAAAACTAAAGTCAACTAAAACTAAAGTTTTTAACAGCGATTAATATATATATATATATATATATATATATATATATATATATATATATATAGATATATATATATATATAGATAGATATATATATAGATAGATAGATAGATAGATAGATAGATAGATAGATAGATAGATAGATAGATAGATAGATAGATATAGATATATATAATTTAAACAAAGTCATTTAATCGCTTTGAAAGTTTTTAAAAGCGATTCAAAATGCTTTATTTAAAGTCAACGATTCAGATTTACAATGCACTAAATTGGCTGCATTGATTACAACATGATTTGCTTCCATAACACTGTCATCGCTTCATCCCAGTGCTGTTTGGCATCCAACTGAAAGTGTTTCTTATTTCTGCACATCCATCAATCTTCTCTTAAGAGCCGGCAGTCTATAAATACTGCGCTTGATTGAGTTTCTGCTGTTTTCTGTGGCCGATGACAGCCAGAGAATGCAATGTTGGAGAGCACTAAACCCCTCGAGCCTCACCTCACAACTAATGGATTTAAAAGCAATGAGTTTACTCAACTTTTTAAGTAAAGTTGACTAATCACTTTAAAACCATCAGGTTTACTCACTTTATGTAAAGTCAACTAATCGCTTTAATAAGTTAGTAAATCCACTGCTTTTAAAGCGATTAGTTGACTTAACTTTAAAAAGTGAGTAAACCCATTGCTTTTAAAATAAAGTCAACTAATCGTTTTGAAATCATTGTGTGTACTCACCTTTTTAAGAATAGTCAACTAATCGCTTTTAAAGCAAAGCAAAGGTTTTTCTACTTTTTTAAAGTAAAGTCAACTCATTTTAAAAGCAATGGATCTACTGACTTTTTTTTTTAAGCAAAGTCAACTAATCACTTTAAAACCATTGGGTTTACACACCTTTTTTAAGTCAACTAATTGCTTTAAAATGTGAGTAAACTCATTGCTTTTTAAAGTAGTCAGCTAATTGCTTTAAGCTGAGTAAACTCAATGCTTTTTAAAGTAAAGTCAACTAATTGATTTAAATGCAACATGTTTACTCGCGTTTAAGTAAATCAGACTAATCGCTTTAAAACTATAAGGTTTACTATTTTTTTTATGTAAAGTCAACTAATCGCTTTAATAAGTTAGTAAATCCACTGCTTTTAAAGCAATTAGTTGACTACCTAAAAAGATGAGTAAATCCATTGCTTTTAAAATAGTCAACTAATCGCTTTGAAATCATTGTGTGTACTCACCTTTTTAAGCAAAGTCAACTAATAGCTTTTAAAGCAAAGGTTTTTCTACTATTTAAAGTAAAGTCAACTCATTTTAAAAGCAGTGGATCTACTGACCTTTAAGTAAAGTCAATGAATCGATTTAAAACCATTGGGTTTACTCACTTTTTTAAGGAAAGTCAACTAATTGCTTTAAAATGTGAGTAAACTCATTGCTTTTTAAGTAGTCAACTAATCGTTTTAAAAAGGTGAGTAAACCTAATGATTTTAAAGCGATTAGTTGACTACACTTTAAAATGTCAGTAAACCCAGTGATTTTTAAAGTGATTAGCTGACTTGACTTTTAAAAAAGTGAGTAAACCCAATGATTTTTTAAGTCAAGTCAACTAATCACTTTAAAACTCATTGGGTTTACTCACCTTTCTAAAAGTAAAGTCAACTAACCACTTTAAAATGTCAGTAAACCCAGTGATTTTTAAAGTGATTAGTTGACTTGACTTTAAAAATCATTGTGTTTACTCACCTTTCTAAAGTAAAGTCAACTAATCGCTTTAAAAGGTGAGTAAACCCAATGATTTTTAAAGTCAACTAATCGCTTTTAAAAAGGTGAGTAAACCCAATGATTTTTAAAGTCAACTAATCGCTTTTAAAAAGGTGAGTAAACCCAATGATTTTTAAAGTGGTTAGTTGACTTTAAAAATCATTAGGTTTACTCAGATTTTAAAGTAAAGTCAACTAATCACTTTAAAACCATTGGGTTTACACACCTTTTTTAAGTCAACTAATTGCTTTAAAATGTGAGTAAACTCATTGCTTTTTAAAGTAGTCAGCTAATTGCTTTAAGCTGAGTAAACTCAATGCTTTTTAAAGTAAAGTCAACTAATTGATTTAAATGCAACATGTTTACTCGCGTTTAAGTAAATCAGACTAATCGCTTTAAAACTATCAGGTGTACTATTTTTTTTATGTAAAGTCAACTAATCGCTTTAATAAGTTAGTAAATCCACTGCTTTTAAAGCAATTAGTTGACTACCTAAAAAGATGAGTAAACCCATTGCTTTTAAAATAGTCAACTAATCGCTTTGAAATCATTGTGTGTACTCACCTTTTTAAGCATAGTCAACTAATCGCTTTTAAAGCAAAGGTTTTTCTACTATTTAAAGTAAAGTCAACTCATTTTAAAAGCAGTGGATCTACTGACCTTGAAGTAAAGTCAATGAATCGATTTAAAACCATTGGGTTTACTCACTTTTTTAAGGAAAGTCAACTAATTGCTTTAAAATGTGAGTAAACTCATTGCTTTTTAAAGTAGTCAGCTAATTGCTTTAAGCTGAGTAAACTCAATGCTTTTTAAAGTAAAGTCAACTAATTGATTTAAATGCAACATGTTTACTCGCGTTTAAGTAAATCAGACTAATCGCTTTAAAACTATCAGGTTTACTATTTTTTTTTTATGTAAAGTCAACTAATCGCTTTAATAAGTTAGTAAATCCACTGCTTTTAAAGCAATTAGTTGACTACCTAAAAAGATGAGTAAACCCATTGCTTTTAAAATAGTCAACTAATCGCTTTGAAATCATTGTGTGTACTCACCTTTTTAAGCAAAGTCAACTAATCGCTTTTAAAGCAAAGGTTTTTCTACTATTTAAAGTAAAGTCAACTCATTTTAAAAGCAGTGGATCTACTGACCTTTAAGTAAAGTCAATGAATCGATTTAAAACCATTGGGTTTACTCACTTTTTTAAGGAAAGTCAACTAATTGCTTTAAAATGTGAGTAAACTCATTGCTTTTTAAGTAGTCAACTAATCGTTTTAAAAAGGTGAATAAACCTAATGATTTTAAAGCGATTAGTTGACTACACTTTAAAATGTCAGTAAACCCAGTGATTTTTAAAGTGATTAGCTGACTTGACTTTTAAAAAAGTGAGTAAACCCAATGATTTTTAAAGTCAAGTCAACTAATCACTTTAAAACTCATTGGGTTTACTCACCTTTCTAAAAGTAAAGTCAACTAACCACTTTAAAATGTCAGTAAACCCAGTGATTTTTAAAGTGATTAGTTGACTTGACTTTAAAAATCATTGTGTTTACTCACCTTTCTAAAAGTAAAGTCAACTAATCGCTTTAAAAGGTGAGTAAACCCAATGATTTTTAAAGTCAACTAATCGCTTTAAAAGGTGAGTAAACCCAATGATTTTTAAAGTCAACTAATCGCTTTTAAAAGTTGAGTAAACCCAATGATTTTTAAAGTGGTTAGTTGACTTTAAAAATCATTAGGTTTACTCAGATTTTAAAGTAAAGTCAACTAATCACTTTAAAAATCATTGGGTTTACTCACCTTTTAAAGTGATTAGTTGACTTTACTTTTAGAAAGTTGAGTAAACACAATGATTTTTAAAGCGATTAGTTGACTTGACTTTTAAAAAGGTTAGAGTAAACCCAATAATTTTTAAGTAAAGTCAACTAATCGCTTTTTTTTTTATCCTTGGATTTACTCACCATTTTTTCAAGTAAAGTCACCTAATCGCTTTAAAACAATGTGTTTAGTACATCCCAGCGTTGCTCGACATCCAACTGAAAGCATTTCTTATTTCCTCACATCCATCAATCTTGTCTTAAGAGCCGGCAGTCTATAAATACTGCGCTCCATTGAGTTTCTGCTGTTTTCTGCGGCCGATGACAGCCAGAGAATGCGATGTTGGAGAGCACTAAACCCCTAAGGCCTCGAACCCCGGCTAAGAATAAGAATGATGTCCCCGTATTTCCCAGCAGCCAAACTGGGAATCCAGAACAGGAGATTAGTGGAGTCTACATGTTATTCCAGACATTTCTCATCCGCTGCCCAGGAGAGAAGAGTTCGGTTTTGCTCGGCTGCTCTATTTCTGCAGCCCGACTGGTTTTGTTGCGATCGTGGCCGTGAATCCGCCGTACCTGTTTATCCCACAGCGGCTTACATGGGGGTTTGCGCACAGCTTAAAGGGGCTTTTTTGTCCTGCAGGCTGGATTGGGTATGTTTACTCCGTGCTGTTAATCCATGCAGTACTAGTACCCTGTGTGTTTCTTCGGGACGACCTCGTGCTGGGCGACTCAAAAAACAGAGGATGACCTCAGCTTGGATTATCTTTGTTTTGTCTCTGGGCCAGAACTGTGGGTCTAGACTTTTGCCAAATTTTCTAGCTGGCACATCCTGAGGGGCTGCAAAAACTGAGGGGCTGCTTACAAAAAGCTTTTGTGCTGTATTGTGTTGTTGCATTGCATTATTTATTTTGCTCAACAAGTGGAGGGAGAATGAAGAAAAACAGGTTTGATTGGCAACTTCAGGAGGTCAGAGTAAACTGAAGGAAAATAAAAATAGTGTGGAAAAAGTTTTTCATGAGGAGTTTGGTAGAAGATAAACTAAAACGGTGTGTGATTTGTAAAATGTAAATATTTATTTATTTATTTATTCATTCATTCATTTTCTTTTCGGCTTAGTCTCTTTATTAATCTGGAGTTGCCACAGCAGAATGAACCGCAAACATATCCAGTATATGTTTTACACAGCGGA
The DNA here is from genome assembly GCA_903798195.1 of Danio kyathit. Lineage (NCBI taxonomy): Eukaryota > Metazoa > Chordata > Actinopteri > Cypriniformes > Danionidae > Danio > Danio kyathit. Next base: position 83,726,655 of record LR812523.1, on the reverse strand, counting down.
TGCCCTTAGAGCTGCAACCCATCACTGGGAAACATCCACACACACTCATTCACACACATACACTATAGATAATTTAGCTTAACCAATTCTCCTATAGAACATGTGTTGGACTGTGGGGGAAACCGGAGCACCCAGAGGAAACCCACGCGAACACGGAGAGAACATGCAAACTCCACACAGAAACGCCAACTGACCTAGCCGAGGCTCGAACCAGCAACCTTCTTGCTGTGAGGCGAGAACGCTACCCACTGCACTTCCGTGCTGCCCTTTATTTATTTATTTATTTATGTATTTATTTATTTATTTATTTATTTATTTAATCAATTGTTTGTTTGTTTACTTGTTTGTTTATTTAATTGTTTGTTTGCTTGTTTCAGCAAAATAATAAATGTTTTATTAAAAATATTTTTCTATTTAATTTATTTATTTGTAAAACAGTAGGACAAATAAAAAAGATATATAATACTCTCTTTTTTAAACATTTATTATTATTATTATTATTATTATTATTATTATTATTATTATTATTATTATTTTATTATTTACACTGTGATTGCCTTTTAATATATATATATATTCATTCAAGTACAGCTTCTGTTTGTTTTATTTATTTATTTATTTGTTTGTTTGTTTGTTTGTTTGTTTGTTTGTTTGTTTGTTTGTTTGTTTGTTTGTTTGTTTTTTCATTCATTAACTTATTCATTCATATTATCTATTTTCATATTTCATGTAGATCAACTAACAAATAACAATAACAAAGACATATCAGTTGAAGAATAAAGAAGTTAATGATCATGACTCAGTTGTGTCTTGTTTTTTTAGGAAGTGCCAGCAGCAATATGTTTTATGCAATTTATTTTTCACTGTTTACCAATACAAGTAGTTTCAGATGTGGCATTTACTCAAGTGTTTTCCTCATATTTCTTCCCATTAGATGTATATTATCCTCATTAAAGCTCAGTTCAGTGTGTGTTTAACAATTATATGTTGCTTTAAATTAAGATGAAGCTTAATCAGGTCTTATTATGGCCTATATACGGCTTAATCGCTCTCAATCTATTATTATTATTATTATTATTATTATTATTGTTATTATTATTGTTATTGTTATAGTTGTCGTCATCGATGTTGTGGTGGTGTTGTTGTGGTGGTGGTGGTATTTTTTATTGTTGTTGTGGTATTGGTGGTGGTACTTATTTAATAATTAATTTATTTATTAATTAATTAATTAATTAAGTTATTTATTTATTTATTAATTTATTTATAATGTTCATTTTATGAGCTGTAATAGCCTTTTATTTATTTATTTATTTATTTATTTATATATATATATATATATTACATTTAAAAACTATTAAAAACTATTATTGTGTCAGAACTTGCTGAAGCGCTCTTTGAGTCCACAGAAAATTTCCCCTTGAGGGACAATAAAGTATACAAACAAACAAAAACAGCTTCTGGTTATTATTATTATAATTTAATTTTTTTTTCAAATTTCAGGTACAATACAACTGCAAATAATAATAACAAATACATATATTTATATATTGGGTTACTTGAAGTGACTGAATGAAGCTTAATCTGGTCTCATTATGGCCTATATATGGCTTAATCGCTCTCAATCTATTATAATCATTATTATTATTACTATTATTATGGTTGTGGTTGTTGTTGTTGTTGTTGTTGTTGTTGTCATCGTCGATGTTGTTGTGGTGTTGGTATTGTTCTTGTGGTGGTGGTGGTGGTATTATTATTGTTGTTGTGGTTTTGGCGGTGGTATTTTATTTATTTATTTATTTATTTATTTATTTATTTATTTATTTATAATGTTCATTTTAAAAGCTGTAATAGCCTTTTTTTTGTTATATATGTATATTATATATGCATAATATATGTATATATAATTTACGTATATATGTATTGGGTTACTTTAAATTAAAATGAACCTTAATGGGGTTTATTATGGCCTATACACTGCTTAATCACTCTCCATCACTTTCTTTTGAATCTATTCTAATAAACAACAACAAAAAAGGGCCTTATGTTTGCATAACACTTACTACATGAAATAGGAGGCTTTTTAATTTCATCTATACGCCTCCTACATGATGTGAAGTGATTTTGTAAATGTGCCATTGCTAAACGGCATAATGCAGCATGATAGCGCATAAGCGGTGTAATTGGTATTAATCATAAAACACTTTGATTTTATTTCCTTTAGCAGATTCATTCTGTACACACACTGTGTCTGGAAATGAGAGTCTATAATAGGATAAAAATAGCTTTGATGGCCTGAATAGAATGCAGTGGTGACATATTGCTGGCATTAGCAGCAAACATGAATTTATTTCAGGAGTGTCTGTTTTCTTAATCCAATACTCAGGCGGTGCTAATCTGCATGCCTGTTATCCATGCCGATCATTCGACTGAATAAGACTTCCTGCTAATAGAGAGAGATATGAGAGATATAGTTTTATTGAATGAAATCTTCTCCAAGGAAGTCATGCAATTTGGGAAGGAAAGGGATTCAGCAAAACAAATTTAATATAAACACACAAATCAGTTTTAGGGTGGCACAGTGGCTCAGTGGTTAGCACTGCAGCCTCACAGCAAGAAGGTTGCTAATTGTTGACATTGTTGACAGTTGACATTTCTGTGTGGAGTTTACATGTTCACCCAGTGTTGGCGTGGGTTTCCCCCACAGTCCAAACACATGCGCTATAGGGGAATTGATGAACTAAATTGACCACAGTGTATGAATGTGTGTGTAAATGAGTGTGTAAGGGTGTTTCTCAGTACTGGGTTGCAGCTGGAAGGGCATCTGCTGCGTAAAACATATGCTGAAAAAGATGGCGGTTCATTCCACTGTGGTGATCTATGACATAGACTAAGCTAAAGAAATCAGTTAATGCATTTCACTTTAACTTATTCTCTTGGCATGAATGCAGGATTGCAGTCCATCAACAGCTCTATTCTTCTCTGAAATAGGCTAATCTACAACCTTCTTTATTGCATGCATATATAATGATCTTTCTAAAAACTTTCCATGAAGCCAGTATTTATAGCAAGGCTATTCAATTGGCGGCCCGCGGGCCGAACCCGGCCCCCGAGGCACTTTGTTCCGGCCCTCCAAATAATGTGATCAAGACATCAAGAATAAATTTAGTTCAGTCAAAAAACGGCCGCTATAGTTATGAAGTGACGTGCGTCTGTTCAATAGAGCATGAGCTGCGCAGAGCGTGAGTCACCTGACATTAAGCGAGTGGCGAGAGCAGCCGAATACATTTGAATATGTTTGTAGAAAAGGTCTTTTGTACAATGCACTGATATCGTTATTAGGGATGCAACGATTAACCGATTTCACTATTAACTGCGCTTTAATTTGTCACGGTTAATTAGTCGTAAAGGCTTCTCTAAGCCGCATTTCTGCATTTCTGTTCTGCCGCACGAAACGAAACTGCTGAACAAAGTTACGCCAAGTTGCAAACTGTGCGCTAGTTTAAAGTTTCGAGCTTGTCCACCGAAGCTAATACGCACGCACACTGTAATAACTAAAGCCGCGGGCCGTTCCCATATCACGTCTTTCCCACGCGCAAGTTTGTTATGTCGTAAGAATATATGCCAATATGCGGGCGCAAGCAGAGCAACGAGCTCGCAGCTGTCTGGGCGCACGCAGTAGAAAACATCTCATGCTGTAACGGTGAGAGTTGTGCTTAGCTTTCAGTGCAATGTAAACAAAAGACATGTTAGACAAACTATTAGTAAAATGATTATGTATGTATGAATGCAGATGATAACAACAGTTAATCTAAATATTGGCGCCGACCTTCATAACAATTATTATTATATTATTTTCTCCCGTTCCTCTCTATAAACACACACATAATTAAATTGTGTAGCCCTATAAGCACAGAAAAACCTTCAGCATAAAAACTATTACTAATGAAAATGCCTTTTAAAGGTTTTTAATATTAGTTAGGGATGTCCAGATCTAAATCTAGCTAATATAAAGCTTACATTTACATTAGACGTGATAACTGTGAAACACTGATTATTCTTCACACTATATAATCATACAGCCAAAATCTATAATTGTTGCATCCATAATTGTTAAGCAGTTCAACACATAACATATGAATGTGTGTGAGTGTAGAAGAAGCCTACTGCAGCAATACACTGATTTTGTTGTGCTGTGAAATACAACATTTGAATGTTTGTTAAAAAAAATTATTGTACAATGCAGTGATATTATATAGTTTCAAAATACAATATATTAACATTTTAATGTAGACAAATACAACGTGGGTGTCTAAAGGAGCAAAAATACAACATATTGGCTCTTAAATGCAGTTGTGTCATCACTTATATTGCAAGTCATGTCTCTCCGGCCCTTAATTTGGGATGCTTTTCATGAACTGGCCCCCATGACAAACTAATTAAATAGCCCTGATTTATAGCATTACTTTATACAAGTCAAGTACACTACATGTTTGGACATACACTGGAATGAAATGCTGCGTCAATACAAGTATTTTGCTAAAGAGTTAGAAAAAAAACCTGTGTGTGTGTGTGTGTGTGTATATATATATATATATATATATATATATATATATATATATATATATATATATATATACACAGTATATATATATAGATATCACAGGCCGAGTGCCTTAATGTCCCACCGGTGACTATGTACAGCCATATTGCACTGCTATGAGTGTAATATTGTGTTTATACAACAGGTTGACAGCATAATCATGTATATAAAAAAGAAAATCAAACACAGAGAGTCTCAAAACCTTTTTTGTACGAGGAACTACTTTCTTCCGCCGTTCATTCACATCTGCAGCTGACGTCAGAACAGCAGAAACTGCTGCTAATTCAACAACATCAATTTAGAGCTAGTGTTTGAGTGATTCTCTAGCGTAATGTCTAAAGTGATGACAAAACAGGGCATTTTGCTCACATTTTAAGATTATAAGGCTGAACAACATGAAATGTCATCAGTCTACAGAGATTTACCAGTATTTCTCTGTTGCAATCAGGAGATCACAATAATTAACCCCGAAAAAGCCAAAGCAAAGCAAACACTAGCAGATTACTATGGTATAAATACAGCACTACAACATACAAAAGAGAGAGATCGACTTAGAATAAAACTAACCTGATTTATAAGCATTTGATCTGCTGTAGTTTGAAATGTATGCTGAGAAAATACTGTTTTTTTTCTCCCCTAAGGTCTTATTATGCGGCCTCTTGTGATGGAACGTCAATCGTCACTTTCTTTGGTCTGCTTAGGCTGATGGTGACCAATGCACTGAATCTGATGCTCCTAAGTTGTAAATATGTAAAATAGGCACTATCCTTATAAATAAACTACAAAGTTGCAATATAAACAACCCCATTCTTGACTAAAAAAAACTCAAAAGTACATTATCTTGTCCAAAAGCAGCGGTATATGTCAAACTGTAGAGTGTTCTCTGCTTGTCGCTGTATGTGAGTGGAGTAATATACAAGGGTGAAGGGTTAGGAGGCTAGACGAGTGCTGTTATTTGCAGAATATTACACGAATATCAGCCAATCAGATTCAAGAGTCAGACAGAGTTGACTTTCTATATCTATATATACTGTATATATATATATATATATATATATATATATATATATATATATATATATATATATATATATATATATATATATATATATATATATATTATAGGTGGGCATAGATTAATTTTTTTAATCTAGATTAATCTAGATTAATTTCGAAATTAATCTAGATTAATCTAGATTAAAATGGCTCATTTGAATTCTGCCGAAGGCATTCAAAATATGTGTGTTACCCAAATAATAAGTCTTTGAGAACAGGTTTCTCAAGCCAGGTGGTGCATTAGACCAGGGGCTCATCTCCCGTTTCAAAAATGCATCACAAACTGCTTGAGAAACTGTTCTACTATGATAATTAGTGATGAAAATAAATGATGTTCAATAAGATGTACTTGTGTTTACTGTTTATTCAGTTAAACATCAATGTTGAACTGTAGGCCTACATAAGCTCCAAACAGCGATTTTTTTTTTTTTATTACCTTAATCCATCTAAAGTCATAACTGAACTAAACAGAAATGGAATTAAGATGTGGAGTATGCAGATATTAGTGGCATTATTGAAGTAAACACGGCGGTCTTTAGGACCTTTCGCCATATTTTCCGACAAGATCCACACGCGGCTGTCAGTAAAGGACCGCACGCACACAAACACACACACACACACATCGCGAAATGCGGAAGTTTTTTTTCTTACCATTTGGCATGCGTTATTAAATTCCATAACATTCTCTCCGTATTTGCGTCTAATACCCCACTTTGTCACGAAGGAATGAATGAAATATCCGTGAGTTAAAATGAAACTGCCGACCTGCAGTTAGAGTCAGGCAGCCTGCTGATTTGATTCAGAAGGGCAGACGGCTCACCGGTCAGGTATCCATCCGCGCTAATAGGTGAAAGTTATCACAGCTTGGGTAAAATAGACCCAGCTCCCAACCTAACTTTGAGAATAGATTAACGGCGATATTTTTTTTATCGCGCGATAAGAGTCTTGCGTTAACGCAGCACGTTAACGGCGATAACGGCCCAGCACTAATATATATATATATACTGACAGGCCATTACATTATTACCATCCCCAACCTACAGCAATGTGTGGACATGGAAAGCATTTTCTGAGACTGAGTTGTTTTTTGTCACGCTTTTCAGTGTAAAACAAGTAAACGCCCACATCGTGTCCAGAAACAAACCAAGCAAGCTGTCAGTGTTTTTATTTTATTTTTTGTTCGCTTTTTTTTTTTTTTTTGTCATTTTTGGGAGAAGATTTGCCTGGGTTTATCTCAGAGGAACACTGTAAGCATCTCAAGCTGCTACCGTCTAAAAATCAGCAGGTTTAGGTATAAAAAGTGAAAAAAAAAAAAAAAAAAAAAAAAAAAAAAAAAAAAAAATATATATATATATATATATATATATATATATATATATATATATATATATATATATATATATATATATATATATATATATATATATATATATATACTTTTATAACACATTGCATATGTATCTTGTTATAGATATATAATTATAAGTCATTGCAGAAATACTGATGTTTGTAAAATGTGCTACACAAATAGTTTTTCATTTCATTTAACATTCAATTAAAATTTGTGCATGCTTAAAATTAATTTATGTATGTTTATATTTATTTTGTTATTGTGTTGGTGCCTTTATTTATTTATTTATTTATATTTTTTATTCATTTTTATTTTAGTTTTATTTATTTTATTGCTTATATTTGTTTATTTATTTATTTATTTATTTTAATTTTAATTTATTTTATTATTTATTTATTTACTTATTTTATGCTATTATTTTGTGTATTTATTTATTTATTTATTTATTATTTAGTTATTTTATGAATTATTTTTATGTATTTATTTATTTATTTATTTTGTTTATATGTATTTATTTAATGTTTTATTTAATTTCAATTTTATTTATTTATTTTTAATTTAATTTAATTCAATTGTTTTTATATATTTTTATTTATTATTTATGTATTTTGTCTACAGAACAAACCACTGTTGTCCAATAACTTGCCTATTTACCCATAACTACTTAACCTAGCTAAACTTTTACATGGCACTTTAAGCTCAATATTAGTATCTTGCATAATAACCAGTAAAATATTGTCATAATAGCAAAGACACAAGTTATTAGAAATTAGTCAAACTGTTATGAATACAATGTAAACTGTCATGTTAAAAATGCAAGCATTTTGTGATGCTACAGGACACGAGCATTTCTAATTGTACTTTTGAGACAATCTTATGCACCATCTGCAGTTTTAACAGTAAAATGCCCAGCAGTGGTGTTAACTGATGTATTTGTTTTTAGCATATTAAAAACACCAGACAGTCATGTAAACAACATTAAAAAGCTGATTTTCACCACAGGCAGTCTTCAATGTAAAGCAATTACCTGTGTCTGTATGAGTCAGCAGTTCACTTCCCATGAGAAACACTGTACAAGTGAACTATTGTATCTCCTTTTAGTACATGAACTGTATATTAATGAGCTCAAAGAATACTCAGCATTGCTTTTCACCAGTGTAAGCTGTATTTTATATGCTGGGATCTGCATGGGATGCTGGTTTCTGCTGGTCCACATAATAACCAGTAAACAACATCTTATACATTTTTGTTTTGTGTTGAAATTGAAGCAGATTTTGGTAAAAACCCAAACAATACAAACATACAATTTAAAACAAAACAAAAAAAATTTGTTGCGTAAAATGACAGAAGGAGAAAGTACTGTACATCAGCTGATTTCCCCAGCAAACACACAATGTCATAAGATGTTAATATTAGGTTAGATATAGGTCGCCAGTGTGTAAGGACAATTCTATGTTGATGTTCAATAATGACATGAAATGACGTTGATATTTGGTTGATTTTAAGTTGCGTTGGAAAGTAACCAAAATACAATGCATGTTTGACGTCGGCCTGACGTTGGGTTCTGATGGCCCCTGGTTTTAACTTCCAGACAAAATGCAACATCCCACAACATTGGGGTAATGCAATGTGTGTATTTATATAGCGCATTTATTGTGTATGGCCATACACCCAAAGCACTTCACAAATATGTGGGAGTCTCTCCACACCACCACCAGTGTGCAGCATCCACTTGGATGCTGTGACGGCAGCCACAGGACAATGGCGCCAGTGCGCTCACCACACACCAGCTATAGCTGGAGTGGAGAGACAGTGATAGAGCCAATTCAGTGGATGGGGATGATTGGGAGGCCATGATGGGTAAGGTCCGATTGAGGGACTTTGGCCAGGACACCGGGGTTACACCCCTACTCCCTGCCAGAAGTGCCATGGGATTATTAATGAGCACAGAGAGTCAGGACCTCAGTTTAACGTCTCATCTGAAAGATGGCGCTCACTGACAGTATAGTGTCCCCTTCACTGTACTGGGGCATTAGGACTCACACAGATTGAGCAACCCCTGCTGGCCTCACTAACACCACTTCCACAGCCTAGTTTTCCCATAGTCTCTCGTCCAGGTATTGACCAGGCTCAGCCCTGCTTAGCTTCAATGAGTAACCGCTCTTGGGCTGCAGGGTGATGTGGCTGTGAATATAACGTCAGTCTGATGTCATGTTGACATCCTGTGCCTGCTGGCTTGTGTTTTGTCTCTTTCTCCTAATTTTTCCCTCTCTGTATGCCTGCTTGTGTTCAGTGTTTGTTTCTGTGGTGTTTGATTAATTATCTCCCACAACGGCTCTGTTTCTCTCTGATTGCCCCTTTGTGTTTAAGCTCGGTGTCTTCTTCTGTTTCTCGTTCGCTGTTGTTTGTTTTGCAAGTTGGTGGTTGTTTCTGTTTCTCTTGTGGATTTCATATTAAAAGACGGCTTCGTTCCTGATGTGTTTATTGCACACTTTATTAGACGACTCGGCTGGTCCAACATGAGACAACGTAAACGAACTATAAAATAAACTATTAAAATAAATTTAAAGTTGATTACATACAAGCTGCAAGATAAGAGGACACATTGATGTTGTTTACAGCAATAATAAATAAATAAATAAATAAAGCAATTTAACTAATTAATTAATTAGCAAACAAACAAGCAAATAAACACATAAATAAATAAATAAATAAATAAATAAATAAATAAATAAATAAATAAATAAATAAATAAAGCAATTTAACTAATTAATTAATTAACAAACAAACAAGCAAATAAATAAATAAATAAGTAAATAAATAAATAAATAAATAAATGAATAAAATGCATACACACTGCAAGTCAGGACATGA
>LR812523.1:83681774-83711774 GCA_903798195.1 Danio kyathit | reverse complement strand
ATGTCTATACCCTTATATATATTTATATACAGTTGAAGTCAGAGTTATTCGCCCCCCTTTGAATTTTTTTTCTTTTTTAAATATTTCCCAAATGATGTTTAACAGAGCAAGGAAATTTTCACAGTATGTCAGATAATATTTTTTCTTCTGGAGAAAGTCTTATTTGTTTTATTTCGGCTAGAATAAAAGCAGTTTTTAATTTTTTAAAGCCATTTTAAGGTCAGTATTATTAGCCCCTTTAAGCTATAGATATTTTTTGATAGTTTACAGAACAAACCATCATTATATAATAACTTGCCTAATTACCCTAACCTGCCTAGTTAACCTAATTAACCTAGTTAAGCCTTTAAATGTCACTTTAAGCTGTATAGAAGTGTCTTGAAGAATATCTAGTCTAATATTATTTACTGTCATCATGACAAAGAGAAAATAAATCAGTTTTTAGAGATGAGTTATTAAAACTATTATGATTAGAAATGTGTTGAAAAATCTTCTCTACGTTAAACAGAAAGTGGGGAAAAAATAAACAGGGGGCTAATAATTCAGACTTCAACTGTATATATTTTTTATTACTCATGTTATATGTAAATGTGAATGGTGTGTTATTCAGTTAACAAACACACAATTGCATTTATATATATATATATATATATATATACGCTACCAGTCAAAAGTTTGGGGTCAGTGGGATTTTTAAATGTTTTAGAATAAGCTTCTCCTGCTCACCAAGGCTGCATTTATTTCATCATAAATACAGAACAAATTGCAAAAATTGTGAAATGTTATTGACTATAAAATATCTGTTCAAAAGTAGATTATCATTTAATTTAATCATTTATTCCAGTGGCAGCATGGTGGCGCAGTAGGTAGCACAATCGCCTCACAGCAAGAAGGTCGCTGGTTTGAGCCCCGGCTGGGTCAGTTGGCATTTCTGTGGAGTTTGCATGTTCTCCCCGTGTTGGCGTGGGTTTCCTCCGGGTGCTCCGGTTTCCCAAACAAGTCCAAACACATGCGCTGTAGGGGAATTGATTAACTAAATTAGTCGTAGTGTGTGTGTGTGTGTGTGTGTGTGTGTGTGTGTGTTTTCCTGGTTGTTGCTGGAAGAGCAACCACTGCGCTAAACATATGCAGAATAATTGGTGGTTCATTCCGCTGTGGCGACCCCTGATAAATAAGAGACTAAGGTGAAGGAAAATGAATAAATGAAAGAAGCAAAATAAATGAATTGATGAATTAAATAAATAAATAAATGTGTGTTGACTAAATAAAAGGCTTGCATGCTCATGCACAATGTTGTGTTGATGATGATGTTATTTGTAATTTAGCATTGTGATTAAGATCAGGGCATTACATCAGTGCAGTGCTGAAATCAGCTCCGCTTGTCTGTGAATGGCTTTCCTCATTACTAATTTATCCTTCAGATGCTTCATCCAAAGTGACACAGCAGTGATGCTCAATTTGTTGGTCATGACCCCAAAACGGCCACAAGTCTGTTCTGATAATGGTGAAAATAATGCTAAACACTCATAATAAAATGAGCAGCCTGCATGGAAAGGCTCATCATATATGGATTATTTTTTTTGTATTTATTTATTCATTCATTCATTCATTCATGTATTTATTTATTTATTCATTTATTCATTCATGTATTTATTTATTTTATCATTTGCTTCATTCCGTCATTTTTAACATTGTTTTCTTATTTTTTTGTGTTTGTAAAAATAATTAGTTTGCACAAATTAAGAGAATTTGAATTTGTCCTTATAGACTACCTGACAAAAGTCTTGTGGCCTATCCAAGTTTTAGGAACAGATAATAGCTTGACTTCTAGTTGATGATTTGGTATCAGAAGTGGCTTATATGAAAGGCAAAGGCCTCTAGATTTTGCTTATTTGAGCACAATAAAATATGATCATGCCTTGATTATTTATGATTTTATTAGGACAGTAAGGTCTGACTCTGCTTAGACTAAAGTCTCATCACTGAACCTTCAATAATGTCCAGTATAGAATATAAAGTCATGCTGCAGTGGAAACAGAATGAATATTGTGTCTGACTCCATCATGAGCTTGGAGGACTGCATCATACATCTCTGAATGACTCAAATCACGCATTAATAAAGTCATCTGGAATGGCAAAGAAAGCGTTCCTGCAGGACTCCCAGAGTTCATCAAGATCCTTTGGATTCATCTTCAAACCCCTCCTCCTTCATCTTACTCCAGACATGCTCAATAATGTTCATGTCTGGTGACTGGGGTGGCCATTCATGGAGCACCTTGACCTTCTTTGCTTTCAGGAGCTTTGATGTGGAGGCTGAAGTATGAGGAGTGCTATCCTGCTGGAGAATTGTCCCTCTCCTGTGGTTTGTAATGTAATGGGCAGCACAAATGTCTTGATACTGTACCTCAGGCTGTTGATGTTGATCATCCACTCTGCAGATCTCTCGCACGCCCCCATACTGAATGGAACCCCAAATCATGATTTTTCCTTCACCAAACTTCCAGTAGGTCTTCTGCAGTATTTGTGATGATTGGGATGCAGATCAACAGATGACTCATGGGGAAAATCCACCTTCTGACACTTTTCCAAATCATCAACTAGAAGTCGAGTTATTATTTGTTGCTCTCACAACTGAGATCCACGACAAGACTTTTGTCAGGTAGTGTTTATGTATAGTAAAAATACAAAAGTACTCAGTTTATAATGTCCTTAGGGTGTTTTTGAATTAAATAATGTACAATATTAGTTTAGATTTTGTACGATATCCCTAAATCAAACCAAATTACAAGGGCTTAATTAATGTAAATAATAATAAAGTTTTTTTTTTTTTTAAGGTAATATTTCAACACAAATATTGCTTAAATATAAATAAGTGTCTAAAGTGTTCGCTTCATGTTTTACAAGTTAATTTCCAAACAAGTCTTTATAGAAGTTCACATTGTTGTTGCAGATGAAATAAACATCTAGTTGGCTAGATATTAAATAATAGTCATAATAATAATAATAATTCCTTACATTTATATAGCGCTTTTCTGGGCACTCAAAGCGCTTTACACATAGGGGGGGAATCTCCTCATCCACCACCAGTGTGCAGCATCCACCTGGATGACATGACAGCAGCCATGTTGCGCCAGACCAGACACCAGCTGATTGGTGGAGAGGAGACAGAGTGATGAAGCCAATTATGATGTGGGGATGGTTAGGAGGCCATGATAGACAGAGGCCAGTGGGCAGATTGGCCAGGATGTCGGGGTTTTTTAACGACCACAGAGAGTACACTGAGCAGTAGAGAGTCCCCTTCACTATACTGGGGCATTAGGACCCACACAGATCACAGGTTGGGCACCCCCTGCTGGTCTCGCTAACACCACTTCCGGCAGCAACCAAGCTTTCCCTTGTGGTCTCCCATCCAGGTACTGACCGGGCACAGCCCTGCTTAGCTTCAGTGGACAACCCTGTGAGAGTTGCAGAGAGCTAGCTGCATTCTATACAGATGGTTTTACACTTCTAATTTTACTGTAAATAGTAAATCATCCTGGAACCTTTGTCGTATTCTTTTCAACATACTATTTAAGACTGATATGTGAATTGAGACGCAGCAAGAGACATTCTGACACAGAGCACACGTTCTCAGAGCAGAGCATATGACTTTAGATAAACAAGTGTGTTCACTAAGCATGTTTCTAAAATATCTGCAAACATAATGCTGTATTTCTGTGTATTAGAAGAGTCAGAAACTTACATACAGCACCTTTAAAGATAAGCGATAAGTGTCTGAAGTGTTCGCATCATGTTTTCACACTCAGCTGACTCTTATAGGCCTTTAATTATGATGGCAGTCATTGAGAGAGTGAAAGTCTCTTAACTCAGACTGACCTTACAGGTAAATATAATCTCCTATAGTGAGTCACTGCAGTAACCCGTGTGCACAGACACCCAAAATAACACCGGCAAGAGGGAACAGTTTAAACAGTTGCTTAGCAACCAATTACTTTCCGACAATTAAGGGCACTTACGATCTCTACATAAAATCTGGGTAATGAGTTTGTCTAATATCCTACAGGAACCGAGTGTAACACCTTTCTGAGCACACGTATAAGTTTGCCTGATGTAGTGTCATCTTTACATCTTCCTGAAGCATTCATAAGACGCTATTATTTGGTTAAAAAGTAAGGAATGTTCCGAAAAGGAAATTTTTATGATTAAGTTTTTTTTTTTTTATGTTGCAAATGAAACAAAACAACAACAATGTTATTATTTGGTTAAATACTACTACTACTACTAATAATAATAATAATAACATGTTGTTGTTGTAGTAATAAAAATAATAGCAATAATAATAATAATATAAAAAATAAATTATTATTGTTATTATTATATATTTTTAATCATCATCATTATTATTAATTTTTTTATTATTAATTTTATTATTATTATTATTATTATTATTATTATTATTGTTGTTGTTGTTGTTGTTGTTGTATTGATAATAATAATAATAATAATAATAATAATAATAATAATAATAATAATAATAATAATAATATAAAAAAACTATTACTGGTATTTATTATTATTATTATTATTATTATTATTAATATTATTATTATTATTATTATTATTATTATTATTATTATTATTAATGGGGTTTGCCATAGGCAAAGTCCATTCTTACTATTCTCAATGGGTGGTGGTTTATTATTAATGGGGTTTGCCATAGGCAAAGTCCATTCTTACTATTCACAATGGGTTTATTATTATTATTTATAATTATTTTTATTATTCTTACTTCCGGACAAAACTTCGGCACGCTACTCCTCCCTCAGTTTTCATCCCAGACCCTTGAAAGTGGCGTCAAATCGTCCGGTCTTATCGGGAATGGTGTGCTATGACTTTTATAAGAGGTGGGGGGTTTTTTGGCCCCGCAGGGGCCAAAAAACCCCCCCCAAAATCCCATTGACTTAACATGGGGACAACCTTTGACACATCATAGCGCCAAGAGTGAATTTCGTACAAATATGGGATTCACAACATCTGTAGGGGGTTGCAGCCTAAGTGAGAACATACCCCGCAAGGGAGTATAAGCTGTACCCCTGGGGCGCTAGGACGTCCCAAAGTGGTCCCATTGACTTACATTGTGCCATTGACTCCCATTCATTTTTCTAGACCACAGTACCTAACGAAAGTGGAAAATCATCATAGCGCCAAGAGGGAACTTCGTAGAAATATGGGATTCGCCACATCTCGAAAGGGCCACAGCCCGCATAAGTACATACCCTGAAACGGGGTAAATGTTGTACCCCTGGGGGGCTAGGGGGTCCCAAAATCTCCCATTGACTTAACATGGAGCCGAATTTTGACGAGTCACTGCACCGAGTGTGAATTTCATAGAAATATGGGATTTACAACATCTGTAGGGGGTTGCAGCCTAAGTGGGAACATACCCCGAAAGGGGGTATAAGTTGTACCCCTGGGGTGCTAGGACGTCCCAAAGTGGTCCCATTGACTTAACATGGCCCATTGACTCCCATTCATTACATTGACTCCCATTATAAATGTCACATGTCAATCACATTACATAGCAGTGTCATACAGACTTGGGGGTGGGCTTATTTGACTCAGGCAACCAACCAGCATCTCAATATGATAATAAAGCTCTCAAGCCACGCCCCCCAAACCTTTTAAGGACCCTTAATAACTGCCTCATCGACTTAACATGGGCTGGGACGTCCCATTGCTGATCTCATTGACTTCCATTATAAATGTCCCACATCAATAACATTACATGGGAGTGTCATAGAGACATGGGGGTGGGCTCATTTGACTCAGGCAACCAATCAGCATCTCAATATGATAATGAAGCTCACAAGCCACGCCCCCAAACTGTTCCCATAGACTGCCATTATAACTGGCCTACATGCATATCTTTGCATAGCAGTGTCCTATAGACTTGGGGGTTGGCTCATTTGACTAAGACAACCAATGAGCATCTCAATATGCTAATGAAGCTCATAAGCCACGCCCCCAAATCGATTTCATAGACTGCCATTATAATAGGCTTTCATGCATATCTTTGCATAGCAGTGTCATACAGACATGGGGGTTGGCTCATATGACTCAGACAACCAATGAGCATCTCAATATGATAATGAAGCCTCACAAGCCACGCCCCCAAACTGATCCCATAGACTGCCATTATAACTGGCCTACATGCATATCTTTGCATAGCAGTGTCCTATTGACTTGGGGGTTGGCTCATTTGACTTAGGCAACCAACCACACCCAACTTCACTCTGTAACCACGCCCATGGCAACAAAACAGAGTACCCTAGCAACCATTTATCAACAGCTATATCTCAGCATCAGAACATCGTAGAGACATGGGGATTGGCTCGTTTGGCTCATGCTAGCAAACGGAACTTCCTGTATGCTACACATGCTAGCAGTGACTAGCTACATGCTAATATTGACTAGCCAAGTGCTGTAACTTGCTAGAACTGCTTACTAAGTATAAACAAATGACCAAGCATGTATGTGAGGCTTGCCTAGTAACAACCTAGGGTACCCTAGCAACTGCCTAGCAACCACCCAAATTACCCTAGCAACCGCCTAGCAACGGCCTAGTAATGCCTCAGTAAGTGCCTAGCGACCACTCAGGACACCCTAGCAACAGCCTAGCAACACCTTAGCAACCACTCAGAATACCCTAGCAACCACCTAGCAACACCTTAGCAACCACCTAGCAACCACTTAGGACACCTTAGCTACCGCCTAGCAACACCTTAGCAACCACCTAGCAACCACTTAGGACACCCTAGCAACCGCCTAGCAACACCTTAGCAACCACCTAGCAACCACTTAGGACACCTTAGCAACCGCCTAGCAACACCTTAGCAACCACCTAGCAACCACTTAGGACACCCTAGCAACCGCCTAGCAACACATTAGCAACCGCCTAGCAACCACTCGGGACACCCTAGCAACCACCTAGCAACCCCTTAGCAACCACTTAGGACACTCTAGCAACCGCCTAGCAACACCTTAGCAACCACCTAGCAACCACTCAGAACACCCTAGCAACCGCCTTGCAACACCTTAGCAACCACTTAGGAACACCTAGCAACCGCCTAGCAACGTCCTTAGCAACCACTCAGAACACCCTAGCAACCACTTAGCACACCTTAGCAACCCCCTAAGCAACCACTTAGGACACCCTAGCAACCGCCTAGCAACGCCTTAGCAACCACCTAGCAACCACTCAGAACACCCTATCACCCCCTAAACTGCCTATTAACCACTGAGAACACCCTAGCAACCGATTAAAATGCATTGTAGCCCATCAATTTGCCACGCAAACCCCATTCACATTTTCTTTAGGAAATGTACAATTCTAGTTAGTGGGGTTTGCCTTTAGGCAAAGTTCACTATTGTTATTCACAATACTTATTATTATTATTATTCTTCTTCCGTCCGCTTTTCGGCGCGTAACTCGCCCCGCAGTTTCGTCCCCCAGACCCTTGAAAGTGGGGTCAAATCGTGCGGTCTTATCGGGAATGGTGTGCTATGACTTTTAAGGGGTGGGGGGTTTTTTGGCCCCGCAGGGGCCAAAAAACCCCCCCCAAAAACCCATTGACTTAACATTACGCCCAACTTTGACGCATCATAGCAGCCAAGTGTGAATTTCGTAGAAATATGGGATTCACAACATCTGTAGGGGGTTGCAGCCTGAGTGAGAACATACCCCAGCAAGGGGGTATAAGTTGTACCCCTGGGGTGCTAGGACGTCCCAAAGTGGTCCCATTGACTTACATTGGCCCATTGACTCCCATTCATTTCCTAGACCACCGCCGGGCATAGCACTAAGTACAAAGAACAACGCGTTACATTGACATTTGTGAATTTCGTAGAAATATGGGATTCACCACATCTCGAAAGGGTTACAGCCCGGACAAGTACATACCCCGAAAGGGTGTAAATGTTGTACCCCTGGGGGGCTAGGGGGTCCCAAATCGTCCAAATCTCCCATTGACTTAACATGGAGCTGAATTTTGACGAATCACTGCGCCGAGTGTGAATTTCATAGAAATATGGGATTCACAACATCTGTAGGGGGTTGCAGCCTAAGTGGGAACATACCCCGAAAGGGGGTATAAGTTGTACCCCTGGGGTGCTAGGACGTCCCAAAGTGGTCCCATTGACTTAACATGGCCCATTGACTCCCATTCATTACATTGACTCCCATTATAAATGTCACATGTCAATCACATTACATAGCAGTGTCATACAGACTTGGGGGTGGGCTTATTTGACTCAGGCAACCAACCAGCATCTCAATATGATAATGAAGCTCTCAAGCCACGCCCCCCAAACCATTTAAGGACCCTTAATAACTGCCTCATTGACTTAACATGGGCTGGGACGTCCCATTGCTGATCTCATTGACTTCCATTATAAATGTCCCACATCAATAACATTACATAGGAGTGTCATAGAGACATGGGGGTGGGCTCATTTGACTCAGGCAACCAATCAGCATCTCAATATGATAATGAAGCTCACAAGCCACGCCCCCAAACTGATCCCATAGACTGCCATTATAACTGGCCTTCATGCATATCTTTGCATAGCAGTGTCCTATTGACTTGGGGGTTGGCTCATTTGACTCAGACAACCAATGAGCATCTCAATATGATAATGAAGCTCACAAGCCACGCCCCCAAACTGATCCCATAGACTGCCATTATAACTGGCCTTACATGCATATCTTTGCATAGCAGTGTCCTATTGACTTGGGGGTTGGCTCATTTGACTCAGACAACCAATGAGCATCTCAATATGATAATGAAGCTCATCAAGCCACGCCCCCAACTCGATTCCATAGACTGCCATTATAATAGGCCTTCATGCATATCTTTGCATAGCAGTGTCCTATTGACATTGGGGGTTGGCTCATATGACTCAGACAACCAATGAGCATCTCAATATGATAATGAAGCTCACAAGCCACGCCCCCAAACTGATCCATAGACTGCCATTATAACTGGCCTACATGCATATCTTTGCATAGCAGTGTCCTATTGACTTGGGGGTTGGCTCATTTGACTTAGGCAACCAACCACACCCAACTTCACTCTGTAACCACGCCCATGGCAACAAAACAGAGTACCCTAGCAACCATTTATCAACAGCTATATCTCAGCATCAGAACATCGTAGAGACATGGGGATTGGCTCGTTTGGCTCATGCTAGCAAACGGAACTTCCTATATGCTACACATGCTAGCAGTGACTAGCTACATGCTAATATTGACTAGCCAAGTGCTGTAACTTGCTAGAAATGCTTACTAGGTATAAACAAATGACCAAGCATGTATGTGAGGCTTGCCTAGTAACAACCTAGGGTACCCTAGCAACTGCCTAGCAACCACCCAAATTACCCTAGCAACCGCCTAGCAACCACCTAGCAACCGCCTAGCAACGGCCTAGTAATGCCTCAGTAAGTGCCTAGCGACCACTCAGGACACCCTAGCAACAGCCTAGCAACGCCTTAGCAACCACTCAGAATACCCTAGCAACCACCTAGCAACACCTTAGCAACCACCTAGCAACCACTTAGGACACCCTAGCAACCGCCTAGCAACACCTTAGCAACCACCTAGCAACCACTTAGGACACCCTAGCAACCGCCTAGCAACACCTTAGCAACCACGTAGCAACCACTTAGGACACCCTAGCAACCGCCTAGCAACACCTTAGCAACCGCCTAGCAACCACTCAGGACTCCTTAGCAACCGCCTAGCAACACCTTAGCAACCGCCTAGCAACCACTCAGTACACCCTAGCAACCGCCTAGCAACACCTTAGCAACCACCTAGCAACCACTCGGAACACCCTAGCAACCGCCTAGCAACACCTTAGCAACCACTCAGGACTCCTTAGCAACCACCTAGCAACCACCTAGCAACACCTTAGCAACCACCTAGCAACCACTCAGGACACCCTAGCAACCGCCTAGCAACACCTTAGCAACCACCTAGCAACCATTAGAACACCCTAGCAACCGCCTAGCAACACCTTAGCAACCACTCAAAACACCCTAGCAACCACCTAGCAACATCTTAGTAACCACCTAGCAACCACTCAGAACACCCTAGCAACCACCTAGCAACACCTTAGCAACCACCTAGCAACCACTCAGAACACCATAACAACCACCTAGCAACACCATAGACTTGACATTGGGTCAAAATGGCTGACATTGGCACAAAATGGCTGACATCCAAAAATCCCCATTGGCTTAACATTGGCACAAAATGGCTGACATTGGCACAAAATGGCTGACATCCAAAAATCCCCATAGGCTTTACATTGGCACAAAATGGCTGACATCAATATCTAGATTAGAGAGTCGTAGAAGCTTGGGGGTGGACTCATTTGACTCGGCCTATCAAGTCGGTATTAAGTAGTGACATAACAAATTTGTAGACACTCCCTAGCAACCACTTATAGCACCCTAACAACCATATAACAACACATACAAGCCATATTTCACACAGAAATATCATAAAAAGACAGGGGTTTGGGTTATTTTGATGCAGGCTGATAAAATCGCTTTGTTTTTGCTAATTAAATGGCGTTTCCACAGCATAGCAACCATTTAGAATACCCTAGCAACTACATAAACACATGAATTTTGCCATTTCTCCGCAATAACTGCTATTGGCAGTTCAAGTGAGTCATTTTACCCTCATCGATTTGCCACGCAAACCCCATCAACTTGTTCCTTTAGGAAATGTACAATTCTATTTATTATTTATAATTATTTTTATTATTCTTACTTCCGGACAAAACTTTTCGGCACGCGTAACTCCGTCCCCGCAGTTTTCAGTCCAGACCCTTGAAAGTGGGTCAAATCGTGCCGGCTTATCGGGAATGGTGTGCTATGACTTTTATAGGGGGTCGGGAGGTTTTTTGGCCCCGCAGGGCCAAAAACCCCCGCCCAAAAACGCATGACTTAACATTGAGCCATACTTTGACACTCACAGCACTGAGGTGTGAATTTTGTAGAAATATGGATTCACAACATCTGTAGGGGGGTTGCAGCTGAGTGAGAACATACCCCGCAAGGGGTAGTAAGTTTACCCCTGGGGTGCTAGGACGTCCCAAAATGGTCCCCATTGACTTAACATTGGCCCATTGACTCCCATTCATTTTCTAGAAGCCCCGGCATAGCACTAAGTACAAAGACAACGCGTTACATTGACATTTGTGAATTTCGTAGAAATATGGGATTCACCACATCTCGAAAGGGTTACAGCCCGGACAAGTACATACCCCGAAAGGGTGTAAATGTTGTACCCCTGGGGGGCTAGGACGTCCCAAAGTGGTCCCATTGACTTAACATGGAGCCGAATTTTGACGAATCACTGCGCCGAGTGTGAATTTCATAGAAATATGGGATTCACAACATCTGTAGGGGGTTGCAGCCTAAGTGGGAACATACCCCGAAAGGGGGTATAAGTTGTACCCCTGGGGTGCTAGGACGTCCCAAAGTGGTCCCATTGACTTAACATGGCCCATTGACTCCCATTCATTACATTGACTCCCATTATAAATGTCACATGTCAATCACATTACATAGCAGTGTCATACAGACTTGGGGGTGGGCTTATTTGACTCAGGCAACCAACCAGCATCTCAATATGATAATGAAGCTCTCAAGCCACGCCCCCCAAACCTTTTAAGGACCCTTAATAACTGCCTCATCGACTTAACATGGGCTGGGACGTCCCATTGCTGATCTCATTGACTTCCATTATAAATGTCCCACATCAATAACATTACATAGGAGTGTCATAGAGACATGGGGGTGGGCTCATTTGACTCAGGCAACCAATCAGCATCTCAATATGATAATGAAGCTCACAAGCCACGCCCCCAAACTGATTCCCATAGACTGCCATTATAACTGGCCTACATGCATATCTTTGCATAGCAGTGTCCTATAGACTTGGGGGTTGGCTCATTTGACTAGGACAACCAATGAGCATCTCAATATGATAATGAAGCTCATAAGCCACGCCCCCAAATCGATTCCATAGACTGCCATTATAACTAGGCCTTCATGCATATCTTTGCATAGCAGTGTCATACTAGACATTGGGGGTTGGCTCATATGACTCAGACAACCAATGAGCATCTCAATATGATAATGAAGCCTCACAAGCCACGCCCCCAAACTGATCCCATAGACTGCCATTATAACTGGCCTACATGCATATCTTTGCATAGCAGTGTCCTATTGACTTGGGGGTTGGCTCATTTGACTTAGGCAACCAACCACACCCAACTTCACTCTGTAACCACGCCCATGGCAACAAAACAGAGTACCCTAGCAACCATTTATCAACAGCTATATCTCAGCATCAGAACATCGTAGAGACATGGGGATTGGCTCGTTTGGCTCATGCTAGCAAACGGAACTTCCTGTATGCTACACATGCTAGCAGTGACTAGCTACATGCTAATATTGACTAGCCAAGTGCTGTAACTTGCTAGAAATGCTTACTAAGTATAAACAAATGACCAAGCATGTATGTGAGGCTTGCCTAGTAACAACCTAGGGTACCCTAGCAACTGCCTAGCAACCACCCAAATTACCCTAGCAACCGCCTAGCAACCACCTAGCAACCGCCTAGCAACGGCCTAATGCCTCAGTAAGTGCCTAGCGACCACTCAGGACACCCTAGCAACAGCCTAGCAACACCTTAGCAACCACTCAGAATACCCTAGCAACCACCTAGCAACACCTTAGCAACCACCTAGCAACCACTTAGGACACCTTAGCTACCGCCTAGCAACACCTTAGCAACCACCTAGCAACCACTTAGGACACCCTAGCAACCGCCTAGCAACACCTTAGCAACCACCTAGCAACCACTTAGGACACCCTTAGCAACCGCCTAGCAACACCTTAGCAACCACCTAGCAACCACTTAGGACACCCTAGCAACCGCCTAGCAACACATTAGCAACCGCCTAGCAACCACTCGGGACACCCTAGCAACCACCTAGCAACCCCTTAGCAACCACTTAGGACACCCTAGCAACCGCCTAGCAACACCTTAGCAACCACCTAGCAACCACTCAGAACACCCTAGCAACCGCCTAGCAACACCTTAGCAACCACGTAGGACACCCTAGCAACCGCCTAGCAACGCCTTAGCAACCACTCAGAACACCCTAGCAACCACTTAGCAACACCTTAGCAACCACCTAGCAACCACTTAGGACACCCTAGCAACTGCCTAGCAACGCCTTAGCAACCACCTAGCAACCACTCAGAACACCCTATCACCACCCTAAACTGCTTAGGTAACCACTCAGAACACCCTAGCAACCGATTAAAATGCATTGTACCCCATCGATTTGCCACGCAAACCCCATTCACATTTTCTTTAGGAAATGTACAATTCTAGTTAATGGGGTTTGCCTTAGGCAAAGTCCATTCTTACTATTCTCAATGGGTGGTTTATTATAATAATTATTATTCTTCTTCCGTACGTTTTTTCGGCGCGTAACTCGTCCCGCCAGCTTTCGTCCCCAGACCCTTGAAGTGGGGTCAAATCGTCCGGTCTTATCGGGAATGGTGTGCTATGACTTTTCTAAGGGGTGGGGAGTTTTTTGGCCCCGCAGGGGCCAAAAAACGACCCCAAAAAATCCCATTGACTTAACATTGAGCCGAACTTTGACGACTCAATCACAGCACTGAGTGTGAATCTCGTAGAAATAAGGGATTCACAACATCTGGAGGGGTTGCAGCCTGAGTGAGACCATACCCCACAAGGGGGTATAATGTTGTACCCCTGGGGCTCTAGGACGTCCCAAAGTGGTCCCATTGACTTACATTGGCCCCATTGACTCCCATTCATTTTCTAGACCACCGCCGGCATAGCACTAAGTACAAAAGACAACGCGTTACATTGACATTTGTGAATTTCGTAGAAATATGGGATTCACCACATCTCGAAAGGGTTACAGCCCGGACAAGTACATACCCCGAAAGGGTGTAAATGTTGTACCCCTGGGGGCTAGGGGGTCCCAAATCGTCCAATCTCCCATTGACTTAACATGGAGCCTGAATTTTGACGAATCACTGCGCCGAGTGTGAATTTCTTAGAAATATGGGATTCACAACATCTGTAGGGGGTTGCAGCCTAAGTGGGAACATACCCCGAAAGGGGGGTATAAGTTGTACCCCTGGGGTGCTAGGACGTCCCAAAGTGGTCCCATTGACTTAACATGGCCCATTGACTCCCATTCATTACATTGACTCCCATTATAAATGTCACATGTCAATCACATTACATAGCAGTGTCATACAGACTTGGGGGTGGGCTTATTTGACTCAGGCAACCAACCAGCATCTCAATATGATAATGAAGCTCTCAAGCCACGCCCCCCAAACCTTTAAGGACCCTTAATAACTGCCTCATTGACTTAACATGGGCTGGGACGTCCCATTGCTGATCTCATTGACTTCCATTATAAATGTCCCACATCAATAACATTACATAGGAGTGTCATAGAGACATGGGGGTGGGCTCATTTGACTCAGGCAACCAATCAGCATCTCAATATGATAATGAAGCTCACAAGCCACGCCCCCAAACTGATCCCATAGACTGCCATTATAACTGGCCTACATGCATATCTTTGCATAGCAGTGTCCTATTGACTTGGGGGTTGGCTCATTTGACTCAGGACAACCAATGCGCATCTCAATATGATAATGAAGCTCACAAGCCACGCCCCCAAACTGATCCCATAGACTGCCATTATAACTGGCCTACATGCATATCTTTGCATAGCAGTGTCCTATTGACTTGGGGGTTGGCTCATTTGACTCAGACAACCAATGAGCATCTCAATATGATAATGAAGCTCACAAGCCACGCCCCCAAACTGATCCCATAGACTGCCATTATAACTGGGCTACATGCATATCTTTGCATAGCAGTGTCCTATTGACTTGGGGGTTGGCTCATTTGACTCAGACAACCAATGAGCATCTCAATATGATAATGAAGCTCACAAGCCACGCCCCCAAACTGATCCCATAGACTGCCATTATAACTGGCCTACATGCATATCTTTGCATAGCAGTGTCCTATTGACTTGGGGGTTGGCTCATTTGACTTAGGCAACCAACCACACCCAACTTCACTCTGTAACCACGCCCATGGCAACAAAACAGAGTACCCTAGCAACCATTTATCAACAGCTATATCTCAGCATCAGAACATCGTAGAGACATGGGGATTGGCTCGTTTGGCTCATGCTAGCAAACGGAACTTCCTGTATGCTACACATGCTAGCAGTGACTAGCTACATGCTAATATTGACTAGCCAAGTGCTGTAACTTGCTAGAAATGCTTACTAAGTATAAACAAATGACCAAGCATGTATGTGAGGCTTGCCTAGTAACAACCTAGGGTACCCTAGCAACTGCCTAGCAACCACCCAAATTACCCTAGCAACCGCCTAGCAACCACCTAGCAACCGCCTAGCAACGGCCTAGTAATGCCTCAGTAAGTGCCTAGCGACCACTCAGGACACCCTAGCAACAGCCTAGCAACGCCTTAGCAACCACTCAGAATACCCTAGCAACCACCTAGCAACACCTTAGCAACCACCTAGCAACCACTTAGGACACCCTAGCAACCGCCTAGCAACACCTTAGCAACCACCTAGCAACCACTTAGGACACCCTAGCAACCGCCTAGCAACACCTTAGCAACCGCCTAGCAACCACTTAGGACACCCTAGCAACCGCCTAGCAACACCTTAGCAACCGCCTAGCAACCACTCAGGACTCCTTAGCAACCGCCTAGCAACACCTTAGCAACCGCCTAGCAACCACTCAGTACACCCTAGCAACCGCCTAGCAACACCTAGCAACCACCTAGCAACCACTCGGAACACCCTAGCAACCGCCTAGCAACACCTTAGCAACCACTCAGGACTCCTTAGCAACCACCTAGCAACCACCTAGCAACACCTTAGCAACCACCTAGCAACCACTCAGGACACCCTAGCAACGCCTAGCAACACCTTAGCAACCACCTAGCAACCATTTAGAACACCCTAGCAACCGCCTAGCAACACCTTAGCAACCACTCAAACACCCTAGCAACCACCTAGCAACATCTTAGTAACCACCTAGCAACCACTCAGAACACCCTAGCAACCGCCTAGCAACACCTTAGCAACCACCTAGCAACCACCCAGAACACCATAACAACCACTAGCAACACCATAGACTTGACATTGGGTCAAAATGGCTGAACACCATAGCAACCACCTAGCAACACCATAAATTTAACATTGGCACAAATGGCTGACATTGGCACAAAATGGCTGACATCCAAAAATCCCCATAGGCTTAACATTGCCACCAAAATGGCTGACATCGATATCTAGATTACAGAGTCGTAGAAGCTTGGGGGTGGCTCGTTTTACTCGGCCTGTCAAGTCGGTATTAAGTAGTTGATATACCAAATTTGTAGACACTCCCTAGCAACCACTTTAGGCCCCCTAACAACCACATAACACATAAACAAGCCATATTCAGCACAGGAATATCATAGAAAGACAGGGTTTGGCCTCTATTGATGCAGGCTGATAAAATTGTTTTGTTTTCACTCATTAAAACGGCGTTGCCACAGCTAGCAACCATTTAGAATACCCTAGCAACTGCATAAACACATTGAATTTAGCCTTTCTTAGCACTCCATTGCTTTTGCCCAGTTCAGTGATTCATTTTACCCCATCGATTTGCCACGCAAACCCCACTCACATTTTCTTTAGGAAATGTACAATTCTAGTTAATGGGGTTTGCCATAGGCAAAGTCCATTCTTACTATTCTCAATGGGTGGTGGTTTATTATTATAATTATTATAATTATTATTCTTCTTCCGTACGTTTTTTCGGCGCGTAACTCGTCCCGCAGTTTTCGTCCCAGACCCTTGAAAGTGGCGTCAAATCGTCCGGTCTTATCGGGAATGGTGTGCTATGACTTTTATAAGGGGTGGTGAGTTTTTTGGCCCCGCAGGGGTCAAAAAACGACCCCAAAAATCCCATTGACTTAACATTGAGCCGAACTTTGACGAATCACAGCACTGAGTGTGAATTTCGTAGAAATATGGGATTCACAACATCTGTAGGGGGTTGCAGCCTGAGTGAGAACATACCCCGCACGGGGGTATAAGTTGTACCCCTGGGGTGCTAGGACGTCCCAAAGTGGTCCCATTGACTTACATTGGCCCCATTGACTCCCATTCATTTCCTAGACCACCGCCGGGGTAGCACTAAGTACAAAAGACAACGCGTTACATTGACATTTGTGAATTTCGTAGAAATATGGGATTCACCACATCTCGAAAGGGTTACAGCCCGGACAAGTACATACCCCGAAAGGGTGTAAATGTTGTACCCCTGGGGGGCTAGGGGGTCCCAAACCGTCCAAATCTCCCATTGACTTAACATGGAGCCGAATTTTGACGAATCACTGCACCGGCTGTGAATTTCATAGGCATATGGGATTCACAACATCTGTAGGGGGTTGCAGCCTTAGTGGGAACATACCTCGAAAGGGGATGTAAGTTGTACCCCTGGGGTGCTAGGACGTCCCAAAGTGGTCCCATTGACTTAACATGGCCCATTGACTCCCATTCATTACATTGACTCCCATTATAAATGTCACATGTCAATCACATTACATAGCAGTGTCATACAGACTTGGGGGTGGGCTTATTTGACTCAGGCAACCAACCAGCATCTCAATATGATAATGAAGCTCTCAAGCCACGCCCCCCAAACCTTTTAAGGACCCTTAATAACTGCCTCATTGACTTAACATGGGCTGGGACGTCCCATTGCTGATCTCATTGACTTCCATTATAAATGTCCCACATCAATAACATTACATAGGAGTGTCATAGAGACATGGGGGTGGGCTCATTTGACTTAGGCAACCAATCAGCATCTCAATATGATAATGAAGCTCACAAGCCACGCCCCCAAACTGATTCCATAGACTTCCACTATAATAGGCTTTGATGCATATCTTTGCATAGCAGTGTCCTATTGACTTGGGGGTTGGCTCATTTGACTCAGACAACCAATGAGCATCTCAATATGGTAATGAAGCTCACAAGCCACGCCCCCAAACTGATTCCATAGACTTCCATTATAATAGGCTTTGATGCATATCTTTGCATAGCAGTGTCCTATTGACTTGGGGGTTGGCTCATATGACTCAGACAACCAATGAGCATTTCATTATGATAATGTAGCTGTTAGGCCACGCCCCCAAACTGATCCCATAGACTGCCATTATAACTGGCCTACATGCATATCTTTGCATAGCAGTGTCCTATTGACTTGAGGGTTGGCTCATTTGACTCAGACAACCAATGAACATCTCATTATGGTAATGTAGATGTTAGGCCACGCCCCCAAACTGATCCCATAGACTGCCATTATAAATGGCCTACATGCATATCTTTACATAGCAGTGTCCTATTGACTTGGGCGTTGGCTCATTTGACTCACACAACCAATGAGCATCTCAATATGATAATGAAGCTCACAAGCCACGCCCCCAAACTGATCCCATAGACTGCCATTATAACTGGTCTACATGCATATCTTTGCATAGCAGTGTCCTATTGACTTGGGGGTTGGCTCATTGGACTCGGGCAACCAATGAGCATCTCAATATGATAATGAAGCTCACAAGCCACGCCCCCAAACTGATCCCATAGACTGCCATTATAACTGGCCTACATGCATATCTTTACATAGCAGTGTCCTATTGACTTGGGGGTTGGCTCATTTGACACAGACAACCAATGAGCATCTCAATATGATAATGAAGCTCACAAGCCACGCCCCCAAACTGATTCCATAGACTTCCATTATAATAGGCTTTGATGCATATCTTTGCATAGCAATGTCCTATTGACTTGGGGGTTGGCTCAATTGACTTAGGCAACCAACCACACCCAACTTCACTCTGTAACCACGCCCATGGCAACAAAACAGAGTACCCTAGCAACCATTTATCAACAGCTATATCTCAGTATCAGAACATCGTAGAGACATCGGGATTGGCTCGTTTGGCTCATGCTAGCAAACGAAACTTCCTATATGCTACACATGCTAGCAGTGACTAGCTACATGCTAATATTGACTAGCCAAGTGCTGTAACTTGCTAGAAATGCTTACTAGGTATAAACAAAGGACCAAGCATGTATGTGAGGCTTGCCTAGTAACAACCTAGGGTACCCTAGCAACTGCCTAGCAACAACCCAAATTACCCTAGCAACCGCCTAGCAACCACCTAGCAACCGCCTAGCAACGGCCTAGTAATGCCTCAGTAAGTGCCTAGCGACCACTCAGGACACCCTAGCAACAGCCTAGCAACGCCTTAGCTACCACTCAGAATACCCTAGCAACCACCTAGCAACCACCTAGCAACCACTTAGGACACCTTAGCTACCGCCTAGCAACACCTTAGCAACCACCTAGCAACCACTTAGGACACCCTAGCAACCGCCTAGAAACACCTTAGCAACCGCCTATCAACCACTCGGGACACCTTAGCAACCACCTAGCAACGCCTTAGCAACCACCTAGCAACCACTTAGGACACCCTAGCAACCGCCTAGCAACACCTTAGCAACCACCTAGCAACCACTCAGAACACCCTAGCAACCGCCTAGCAACACCTTAGCAACCACCTAGAAACCTCTCAGGACTCCTTAGCAACCACCTAGCAACACCTTAGCAACCACTTAGGACACCCTAGCAACCACTTAGAAACCACTTAGGACACCCTAGCAACCACCTAGCAACGCCTTAGCAACCACTCAGAACACCCTAGCAACCACTTAGCAACACCTTAGCAACCACCTAGCAACCACTTAGGACACCCTAGCAACCGCCTAGCAACGCCTTAGCAACCACCTAGCAACCACTCAGAACACCCTATCACCGCCCTAAACTGCTTAGTAACCACTCAGAACACCCTAGCAACCGATTAAAATGCATTGTACCCCATCGATTTGCCACGCAAACCCCATTCACATTTTCTTTAGGAAATGTACAATTCTAGTTAGTGGGGTTTGCCTTAGGCAAAGTTCACTATTGTTATTCCAATACTTATTATTATTATTATTCTTCTTCCGTGCGCTTTTTCGGCGCGTAACTCGTCCCGCAGTTTTCGCCCCAGACCCTTGAAAGTGGGGTCAAATCGTGCGGTCTTATCGGGAATGGTGTGCTATGACTTTTATAAGGGGTGGGGGGTTTTTGGCCCCGCCGGGGCCAAAAACCCCCCCCAAAATCCATTGACTTAACATTACGCCCAACTTTGACGCATCATAGCGCCAAGTGTGAATTTCGTAGAAATATGGGATTCACAACATCTGTAGGGGGTTGCAGCCTGAGTGAGAACATACCCCGAAGGGGGCTATAAGTTGTACCCCTGGGGGGCTAGGACGTCCCAAAGTGGTCCCATTGACTTAACATGGCCCATTGACTCCCATTCATTTCCTAGACCACCGCCGGGGTAGCACTAAGTACAAAAGACAACGCGTTACATTGACATTTGTGAATTTCGTAGAAATATGGGATTCACCACATCTCGAAAGGGTTACAGCCCGGACAAGTACATACCCCGAAAGGGTGTAAATGTTGTACCCCTGGGGGGCTAGGGGGTCCCAAACCGTCCAAATCTCCCATTGACTTAACATGGAGCCGAATTTTGACGAATCACTGCACCGGCTGTGAATTTCATAGGCATATGGGATTCACAACATCTGTAGGGGGTTGCAGCCTTAGTGGGAACATTATTATTATTATATAATAATAATAATAATAATAATAATAACAACAATAATAGTAATAATAATAATAATAATGATAATAATAATAATAATAATAATAATAATAATAATAATACAATAATATAAAAATAAGAAATTATTTTTTATTCCTATTTAATTATTTTTTTATTATTCTCAATAAACAACAACAACAACAACATCAATAATAATAATAATAATAATAATAATAATAATAATAATAATATTAATAATATTAATAATAAGTAAGCAAACAAACAGGCATTTTCATGTATACACCCTTGAAGCTGCATAACACACACACACACACACACACACACACACACACACACACACACACACACACACACACACACACACACACACACACACACAAAGACAAAAACATGAAGTTAAGTAATAATACATTTGCATCCACTATGAAAATACCAAGAAAATGCACTCGTCTACAAAAGTACTCACTAATTACATTCTATTTACTGAAAACATCTCCTAAATCTGCCTGACGTGCTGTGATCTTCCTGAAATGTGATATGAGATTCATGAGTGCTAATGTCAAACGCTCAGCTGGTAATCACGACTCTCTGTTATGCAGCAATCTGAACTTTCGCAAATTGCAGATCCATTCAATTAGCTGACCTGCCTGACATTCAAGCGTCTGCGAGGATATATATAGTTATTTTATGAGTAAACAAACCGATGATTTATCTTGATTATCTTTCGGTGCAGGTCGTGTTACTCATAAGAGTTGAATTAATAAAACTCACAAGTGGGAGGAAATAGAGAAGAAGGCTGGTAAACAATGCATTTATTAATTGCTAATGCTGTGAAAAGTCTGCTTTATATATGATATAACCTCACTGCAGTGGACTGTTTTTGGTTGTTTGTTTTTGTTTAAATCCTTATGGATACAGAGTAAGGAAGGAAAAAAAAAATTAATCCAAATAAAATGAAATAAAAAAAATCTAAATAAAATAAAAAATCGAAATAAAATGAAATAAACAAAATGAAAATAAAAAAATAAAATCTAAATAAAAAAATGAAATCTAAATAAACAATAAAATCTAAATAAAATAATAAAATAAATAAATTCCAAATAAAATGATAAAATAAACAAAATCTAAATAAAATCCAAATAAAATAGTAAAATAAATAAAATCTAAATAAAATAGTAAAATAAATAAAATCTAAATAAAATATTACAATTAATAAAATCTAAATAAAATAAATAAAATAAATATAATCTAAATAAAATAATAAAATAAATAAAATATAGATAAAATCATAAAACAATGAGATAATGAAATAAACTAATAAAATCTAAATAAAATAAATGAAATGTAAATAAAAATATTAAATCTAAATAAAATAATATAATAAACAAAATCTAAATAAAATAGTAAAATAATAAAATAATGAAATAATAAAATATAATAATAAAAATGAAATACAACATAAAATAAAATAATGAAAAAAAATTATAAAACAAAAAATGATTATATTATTTTTATTATAATATCTTGAATGCAGGATTATGAGCTGCAACTGAAGCGCAGCAGTCATGAAAGTAAGAAACAAACAAGCAACAAATGCAAAACTCAAAATTACATCCTAAGACAATATTAGGTATAAAAAAGCAAGTTTTGGGAAATTTGGGAAACACCCTGGAATGTTTAAAAATTATTTAATTAATTAATTAATCAATTCTGAGATATTAGTATTTGCTTAATAATACAAATAAACAAATACATAAATAAATAAATAAATAAATAAATAAGTAAATAAATAAATAAATACATACATACATACATACATACATACATACATACATACATACATACATAAATAAGTAAAAATCTGAATATGTATTATAATACAAATAATAATAATATTAATAATAATAATAATAATAATTATTATTATTATTATTATTATTAGCCTCAATTTATGATAAATAAAAAAAATCTGAATATTAATATTATTATTATTATTATTGTTGTTGTTATTATTATTATTATTATTATTATTATTATTATTATTATTTATCTCAATTTATGATAATTAAATAAATAAATAAATAATATCCTGAGATTATATTAATGAAGGAATGAACGAGCAAACAGGAATACATACATGTTGCATAACACAATATTCATTCATTTTCTTTTCGGCTTAGTCCCTTTATTAATCTGGAGTCGCCACAGCGGAATCAACCGCCAACTTATCTAACATATATTTTACACAGCGGATGCCCTTCCAGCTGCAACCCATCACTGGGAAACATTCATACAAACACATACACTACAGACAATTTAGCTTACCCAATTTACCTGTACCGCATGTGTTTGGACTGTGGGGGAAACCGGAGCACCCGGAGGAAACCCACGCCAACACGGGGAGAACATGCAAACTCCACACAGAAACGCCAACTGACCCAGCCGAGGTTGGAACCAGCAACCTTCTTTCTGTGAGGCGAACGTGCTACCCACTGCGCCACCATGCAGCCCGCATAACACAATAAAAGAAAATACAAACATGAAGATATGTGATAATAAATCTGCATCCATTATACACACAATTTCAAGAAAACAGTTTATTAATGGCCTTCTTTCATTGAAAAAAGCCATCTTTACTGTAAAGCAGCAGATCTTGAGCGCAGGATTGTGATCTGTAACTGGAGCGCAGCAGTGGGGAAAGTAGGAAACTTCTTTGTGAGGTCAATAGATTTGAGCTCTGCTAAAAGTTCCCTCCTCGAGAGCTAACAAGCCTTTTGTGTTCGGTTCTCCAGGGACCCCCAAACCCCTCCACCACCACCACCACACACACACACATATATACTCCCCTTCAGATAAAAGACACGACGCCGACTCGGCCCTTCACACACAAAGCAGCTCATTTAAAGTGCTGTAATCTGAGGAGGCCTAGTTTTGATAGATATACCCATCACACATCTGTTACAATCTCTGCAGAGCCAAAGCACTCTTCATCAGCCCTGCACTCTTTACAAATATCTGTTCATCAACAGTTCCTGTATGTGTTTTGGGTTTATTTGCGGTTGTGAACTGCATTATGGGATGTTGACCTCTGCTCTGTCCACTTCTGATGTTGAAAATTCAACTCTACAGTTTAACAAAGTGACTTTTAGTGACATTTTAGCAGTTTAAAATAATAATATAATGTATAATAAACAATATCTAGAGAAATAAGAGAAATTAATTCATTCATTTTCTTGTCGGCTTAGTCCCTTTATTAATCCGGGGTCACCACAGCGGAATGAACCGCCAACTTATCCAGCACATTTTCACGCAGCAGATGCCCTTCCAGCCACAACCCATTTCTGGAAACATCCACACACTCATTCACACACATACACTATGGACAATTTAGCTTACCCAATTCACCTGTACCGCATGTCTTTGGACTGTGGGGGAAACCGGAGCACCCGGAGGAAACCCACGCGAACGCAGGGAGAACATGCAAACTCCACACAGAAACACCAACTGACCCAGCCGAGGCTCTAACCTGCGACCCAGCGACCTTCTTGCTGTGCGGTGACAGCACTACCTACTGCGCCACTGCGTCACCGCAATGACAGAAAATTATTACCGTTAAAATAAATTATTACAAGGTTTATTACGAGGTTTTTGTAGCATATTATTCAACACCAACCCAGACAATATAATACTAATTAATAATACTATTACTAATGTTCATAAAACTCACTTTTTCACACTTTTCAAAGTTAAAAATTGTTGAAAGAAAGATCAAGATCCCATAATGATCCTAAATGTTAACTTAAATGTTTTTTTCAGGTAATGATTTAAATTAAATTAAATTAAGGGCGACGCAGTGGCACAGTAGGTAGTGCTATCGCCTCACAGCAAGAAGGTCGCTGGTTTGAGCCTTGGCTGGGTCAGTTGGCTTTTCTGTGTGGAGTTTGCATGCTCTCCCCGTGTTGGCGTGGTTTCCTCCGGGTGTCCGGTTTCCCCCACAAGTCCAAAGACATGCGGTACAGGTGAATGGGGTAAGGTAAAATTGTTTTCCAGTGATGGGTTGTAGCTGGAAGGTCATCCGCTGCGTTAAACATGTGCTGGATAAGTTGGCGGTTCATTGCGCTGTGGTGACCCCAGATTAAAAAAGACTAAGCCGGAAAAGAAAATGAATGAATGAATAAATTAAATTAAGGGTGTCACGATGGCACAGTGGGAAGCATAATCGTCTCATAGAAAGAAGGTCGCTGGTTCGAGCCCTGCCTGGGTCAGTTGGTGTTTCTGTGTGGAGTTTGCATGTTCTCCCCGTGTTGGCGTGGGTTTCCTCTGGGTGCTCCGGTTTCCCCCACAGTCCAAACACATGTGGTATAAGTGAGTTGGTGAGTGTATAGGTGTTTCCCAGTGATGGGTTGCAGCTGGAAGGGCATCCGCTGCATCAAACATATGCTGGATAACTTGGCAGTTCATTCTGCTGTGGCAACCCCCTGATTAATAAAGGGACTAAGCTGAAAAGAAAATTAATTCAATTAAATTTGTATACTCCACCATTTTTTTAGATATAATTATTATTCCAAAGCAGCTATACAAAAGGTGTGTGTTATTATTTTAAACTTTTCAAAATCATTAAAAATAAATAAATAAATAAAATAAAAATCTATTTAAAAAAAAAAATACATAAAATAATATACACTACCACTAAAGTTGGGTCGTTTTTTTTTTCTCTCAAGGTTTTTTTTTTTTTTTTAAGAGAATTATTCTGTTCATCAAGGCAGCATTTATTAAATGTAAAAAAATGTTATTGGTAAATACTTATCTATTAAATAATTATTATTTATTATGTAGTTTCAAATGAAATGATTAGCCCAGTCATTATTGCTTGTATTACTATTAAATTATTATTAATAATAATAATAATGTCACGCTGGTATACAAAGAAGTCAGAGATGGTTATCTTTTCATTTAGTTTATTCAACGTAAATCATAAAAGGTATCACACAGTGCTGGGCAAAGGAAGATCATCCGAGGAACACCTCATACATCTTCGCCAGGTAAACCTGGCAAAAGTCAAGACGGGGTTAACACTCCTCACACCTCCGTTGGTGGCAGTGTGCACAAAGTGCAGGCAGGTGAATATAGATCTTCAGATGAGGTAAGACAATAAAGACACTTCCCTTTATCAGTGCGATGATTACGAAGACTCAGGAGGAACATCCATGGAAGAAGAGAAGACGAGGGAGCTTGGGTGAAGACAACCATACGACTTCAATACCGGACGATGAGTGAACAGAGGAGGTGAGATTATATAGTGTCCGGGCTAATAGTGAACAGGTGCGGGTAATTAATAATCAGGGGAAGGTTCTCGGGATTGGATGGGACTGGTGTGAAGTGGTGAAGCTGGATTGGGTGAGTGAGGACGAGCCGGGGATGTTACAGTACCCCCCCCCTCCACGGGTGACTCCTGGCACCCTAGATCGACGGCGGGGACGGCCACGCCCTCGTGGAGCTGGACGATCGGGATATCTCTGATGGAATTCTTCGAGGAGAGATGGATCTAAGATGTCATCGCGGGGGATCCAGGATCTCTCCTCAGGGCCAAAGCCCTCCCAGTCTACAAGGTACTGGAGCTGACCGTCCCGCCGCCGGGAGTTGAGGATTTCCTTGACCTGGTAGATGTTATCACCGATGACTTCCGTTTGGTCGGGAGGGGGGGGGTGGTTCGGGTTCTGCAGAGGGAGGAGATACAGGATTAGTGTAGGGTTTGAGGAGGGAAACATGAAAGGATGATGCTATACGGTACTGTGGTGGAAGGTTCAGACGGTAGGTGACAGGATTGATCTGGGAGTGAATAGTGAATGGTCCCAGGTAGCGGGGACTCAGCTTTCTGCAGGGCAGCCGGAGGCGAATGTCTCGGGTAGAGAGCCATACCTTATCTCCTGGTTGGTATATGGGATTAGGTAGTCGGTGACGGTTGGCTTGCTCAGTGTACCTCCGGACTGCCCGCTGAAGATGGACGTGCGCTGAGTCCCAGACCCTCTCGCTTTCCTGGAACCAATGATCAACCGCGGGCACTTCTGATGCTTCCCCATTCCAGGGGAACAAGGATGGTTGGTAGCCTAGGACACATTGAAAAGGGGTTAATCCAGTAGAGGATTGACGAAGAGAATTTTGTGCATACTCAGCCCACGGAAGATACTGGCTCCAGGTGTTTTGATGAGCATGGCAGTAGGAGCGTAAAAACCGGGAAATCTCTTGGATTTTACGCTCGGTCTGACCGTTGGTTTGCGGATGATAGCCAGAAGATAGACTGATGGTGGTGCCCAAAAGGTGGAAGAACGCCCGCCAGACCCTGGAGATAAACTGTGGACCCTTTATCCGACACGATGTCTTCGGGGAGACCATAGTTTCGGAAGACGTGATGGAACAGGGCCTCAGCTGTTTCAAGGGCTGTGGGAAGACCTTTGAGAGGTATTAGTTTGCAGGATTTGGAAAACCGATCTACAACCACCAAGATCGTGGTGTATCCTTGAGAGGGGGGTAGATCGGTGGCAAAATCCACACCAAGGTGTGTCCAGGGTCGGCGGGGAGTGGGCAACGGCAGCAGTTTCCCTTCAGGTAGATGGCGTGGAGTGGTAGTGATGGCACAGACCGAGCAACCCTTAACGTACTGGGTGACATCATGGGCCATTTTAGGCCACCAATACCTTTCTCGGAGAAGCGAGAGGGTTCGCCTGCTACCTGGGTGTCCTGAGCCGAGGGAGGTGTGTGTGCTAGTGAGGAGTGGTATGCGCAATCTCGTGGGTACATAGCACAAGCCTGGAGGGAGACCAGGGGGAACTGGTTCTTCTAAGGTGGCTAATCGGATCTCTTCATCGATTTGCCATAGTATGGGGGCCACAGAGATGGAAGGAGGAAGAATAGTTTCAGGGGAATCGTTACGAGGCTCAGGTGAGTAAAGTCTGGATAGGGCATCGGCTTTGACATTCTTGTGCCCAGGTTGGTAGGTGATGGTAAAATGGAAACGAGCGAAGAAGAGAGACCAACGAGCTTGGCGAGCATTCAGACGTTTTAGCATCTCGGATGTATTGGAGATTTTTATGGTCAGTGATGACGGTGAAGGGGGTGTTGGGCTCCTTCAAGCCAGTGACGCCACTCTTCGAGTGCCAGTTTGATGGCTAATAGCTCGCGGTCACCGATCCCATAGTTTTGTTCTGCAGTAGACAATTTCCGCGAGTAGTACGCACAAGGATGGAGGGCTTTGGTTCACCAGACCATTGTGAGAGTATAGCACCTACTCCAGTGTCTGCGGCGTCCACTTCAACGACGAATGGGAGGTTGGGATTCGGATGACGTAAAACGGGTGCTGTGGCAAACTTTGACTTAAGGTGATCGAAGGCTCGGTACGTCTCAGGGGTCCAGGTGAGTACTTTCTTTCCTCCTCGGAGCAAGGAAGTGAGAGGAGCTGATAAGACACTGTAGTTCTTAATGAACCGTCGATAGAAGTTGGCGAATCCCAGAAAACGCTGAAGTTCTTTTATGGTTTTCGGGTATTCCCAATTCGATACTGCGTCTACCTTGCACCGTTCCATACTCACTCCTTGTGGGGTGATGACATACCCGAGGAAGGATATCGTGGTCTGATGGAATTCACACTTTTCGGGTTTGAGGAATAGGTGGTTTTGACGCAAACGTTGAAGTACTTGGGTCACATGGGCTTGATGCTCTTCAAGATTACGGGAGTAAATAAGGATGTCATCAATATAGACAATAGTGAAACGATGAAGGAAGTCTCTGAAGATCTCGTTCATGAAACTTTGGAAGATTGAGGGACTATTTGCCAGTCCGTAGGGCATTACGAGGTACTCGTAGTGGCCGGAAGGTGTAACAAAGGCCGTTTTCCACTCGTCCCCCTGGCGGATGCGGATGAGATTGTATGCACTCCGGAGGTCTAGTTTGCTGAATACCTTAGCCTCTCTCAGTTCTTCCAAAGCAGCAGGGACTAGAGGCAGAGGGTAGGCAAACTTGACGGTAGCAGCATTAAGTACTCGGTAATCTATGCATGGTCTGAGTCCTCCATCTTTCTTGGCGACAAAGAAGAAGCTGGAGGCGGCAGGAGACGTAGATGGTCGGATAAACCCATTCTGGAGAGCTTCACTGATGTAGTTGTGCATAGCTTCATGCTCAGGACGGGACAAAGGATAAATCCTTCCGTGTGGCAACTTGGCATCGGGCAACAGATCAATACAGCAATCCCAGGACCGATGAGGGGGTAATTGGGTGGCTCGTTCTTTGCTGAAGACGTCAAGGTACTCATGATATGCTGAGGGAATGGGATGGCTGGAAGGAGAAGTGGCTTGTATGCTGGTACTCTGCAGGGGTAATGACGTGGAGTGACCAGTAGAGGGGGTAATATGACCATTACTGTTGCAGCTGGATCCCCACTCGAGGATATCGCCAGTTTCCCAGTTAATACTGGGTTGGTGCTGAATAAGCCACGGTCGTCCCAAGATGACATCCACATTAGCACGAGGAAGAATAAGGAGGGTAAGTTTCTCTTGATGATTCTGATTCAGACGAAGGGTGAGAGGCTTGGTACGGCGATTGATTTTTCCTTCTCCTAGTGGTGAGCTCTGGATGGTGGTGATGCGGTACTGGACTTCATTCCTCACTGAAGGAATGTTATAGCGGGTGATGAAGGTGGAGGATATGAAGTTCCCAGCGGCTCCGGAGTCCAGCAAAACATGTACGGAAAAGTTTGATCAAGGATTACCAACTCTGCAGAAATATGAGGTATGGTGGATACTGTGGGTGTGAGGATGACTTTACTCACCACTAGTCGAGGTGGGCGGATGGGACAGGTGGCTATCCGGTGAGTTGATTCTCCACAGTAAAGGCAGAGCTGATGTTCCGTGGCATCAAGCCGGTAGGAGTCCGTAACCATAGGTTCTTCTGGGTCCTGCATAATCGTGGGAGATTTGAGCGGTGATGGAGAATCATCAAAGAGAGAAGAACAAGCAGATAAGTGCTGGCACACACTAATAGTCTTCTTGATAAAGGATTCAAGGTTCGCATTGTCATCATAAATG
>LR812523.1:83666774-83679274 GCA_903798195.1 Danio kyathit | reverse complement strand
ATACAGACAGTGCAAAATACAGACAGTGCAAATGCAACGACAGTGCAAAATACAGACAGTGTAAATACAACGACAGTGCAAAATACAGACAGTTGTAAATACAACGACAGTGCAAAATACAGCCAGTGCAAAATACAGCCAGTTGTAAATACAACGACAGTGCAAAATACAGACAGTGCAAATACAGCCAATGTAAATACAACGACAGTGCACAAATACAGACAGTGCAAAATACAGACAGTGTAAATACAACGACAGTGCAAAATACAGACAGTGGTAAATACAACGACAGTGCAAAATACAGACAGTGCAAAATACAGCCAGTGCAAAATACAGACAGTGCAAAATACCAGCCAGTTGTAAATACAACGACAGTGCAAAATACAGACAGTGCAAAATACAGCCAGTGTAAATACAACGACAGTGCAAAATACAGACAGTGTAATACACGACAGTGCAAAATACAGACAGTGTAAATACAACGACAGTGCAAAATACAGACAGTGTAAATACAACGACAGTGCAAATACAGACAGTGTAAATACAACGACAGTGCAAATACAGACAGTGCAAAATACAGCCAGTGTAAATACAACGACAGTGCAAAATACAGACAGTGCAAAATACAGACAGTGCAAAATACAGCCAGTGTAAATACAACGACAGTGCAAAATACAGACAGTGTAAATACAACGACAGTGCAAAATACAGACAGTGCAGAATACAGACAGTGCCAAAATACAGCCAGTGTAAATACAACGACAGTGCAAATACAGACAGTGTAAATACAACGACAGTGCAAATACAGACAGTGTAAAAACAACGACAGTGCAAAATACAGACAGTGTAAATACAACGACAGTGCAAAATACAGACAGTGTAAATACAACGACAGTGCAAAATACAGACAGTGCAAAATACAGCCAGTGTAAATACAACGACAGTGCAAAATACAGACAGTGCAAAATACAGCCAGTGTAAATACAACGACAGTGCAAAATACAGACAGTGCAAAATACAGCCAGTGTAAATACAACGACAGTGCAAATACAGACAGTGTAAATACAACGACAGTGCAAAATACAGACAGTGTAAATACAACGACAGTGCAAAATACAGACAGTGTAATACAACGACAGTGCAAAATACAGACAGTGTAAATACAACGACAGTGCAAATACAGACAGTGCAAAATACAGCCAGTGTAAATACAACGACAGTGCAAAATACAGACAGGTGTAAATACAGACAGTGCAAAATACAGCCAGTGTAAATACAACGACAGTGCAAAATACAGACAGTGCAAAATACAGCCAGTGTAAATACAACGACAGTGCAAAAATCAGACAGTGTAATACAAACGACAGTGCAAAAATACAGGACAGTGGTAATACAACGACAGTGCAAAATACAGACAGTGCAAAATACAGATAGTGTAAATACAACTGTAACATCCCCGGCTCGTCCTCACTCACCCAATCCAGCTTCACCACTTCACACCAGTCCCATCCAATCCCGAGAACCTTCCCCTGATTATTAATTACCCGCACCTGTTCACTATTAGCCCGGACACTATATAATCTCACCTCCTCCGTTCACTCATCGTCCGGTATTGAAGTCGTATGGTTGTCTTCACCCAAGCTCCCTCGTCTTCTCTTCTTCCATGGATATTCCTCCTGAGTCTTCGTAATCATCGCACTGATAAAGGGAAGTGTCTTTATTGTCTTACCTCATCTGAAGATCTATATTCACCTGCCTGCACTTTGTGCACACTGCCCACCAACGGAGGTGTGAGGAGTGTAACCCCGTCTTGGACTTTTGCCAGGTTTACCTGGCGAAGATGTATGAGGGTGTTCCTCGGATGATCTTCCTTTGCCCAGCACTGTGTGATACCTTTTATGATTTACGTTGAATAAACTAAATGAAAAGATAACCATCTCTGACTTCTTTGTATACCAGCGTGACAGAATACCGGATCTAAACAACAACAACAACAACAACATGGAAGCTAACGCTACGTTAACCGGAAGTGAGTTGCCTTCCGCATCCATGAGCGCTAGCTCCAACCTGGTGGTGACACCGAGTACTCCACTAGCTCGACCAATGAGTTACTCTGGGGATCCGAGCACTGCAATGGGTTTCTACTACAATGTTCTTTATATATTGAAGCCAACCTTGTGCAATTCCCTAACGAACTTTCCAAAGTTGCATTTGTTATCTCCCTTCTCTCAGGTCGAGCGTTACAATGGGCAGATGCGTTGTGGAGTACTCGTAGCCCAGTGATAACCACCATCCAATCCTTCGTCACTCACTTTAAGGAGGTATTTTCAGTTCCACTTACCCCTTTATCAGTGCACGACGAACTCATGAATTTATCACAAGGGAGGATGTCTATTCACGAATATACGTTGCAGTTTCGGACACTTGCCGCCAGCAGTGGTTGGAACCCTGTGGCGCTTCTGGCTGCTTACCGTAAAGGGTTGAAACCCTCCCTCTGTAAACAGATGGTCATTATGATGACAATGCGAACCTTGAATCCTTTATCAAGAAGACTATTAGTGTGTGCCAGCACTTATCTGCTTGTTCTTCTCTCTTTGATGATTCTCCATCACCGCTCAAATCTCCCACGATTATGCAGGACCCAGAGAAACCTATGGTTACGGACTCCTACCGGCTTGATGCCACGGAACGTCAGCGACGTATTCAACATCAGGCTCTGCCTTTACTGTGGAGAATCAACTCACCGGATAGCCACCTGTCCCATCCGCCCACCTCGACTAGTGGTGAGTAAAGTCATCCTCACACCCACAGTATCCACCATACCTCATATTTCTGCAGAGTTGGTAATCCACGATCAAACTTTTCCCGTACATGTTTTGCTGGACTCCGGAGCCGCTGGGAACTTCATATCCTCCACCTTCATCACCCGCTATAACATTCCTTCAGTGAGGAATGAAGTCCAGTACCGCATCACCACCATCCCTGAGCTCACCACTAGGAGAAGGAAAAATCAATCGCCGTACCAAGCCTCTCACCCTTCGTCTGAATCAGAATCATCAAGAGAAACTTACCCTCCTTATTCTTCCTCGTGCTAATGTGGATGTCATCTTGGGAACGACCGTGGCTTATTCAGCACCAACCCAGTATTAACTGGGAAACTGGCGATATCCTCGAGTGGGGATCCAGCTGCAACAGTAATGGTCATATTACCCCCTCTACTGGTCACTCCACGTCATTACCCCTGCAGAGTACCAGCATACAAACCACTTCTCCTTCCAGCCATCCCATTCCCTCAGCATATCATGAGTACCTTGACGTCTTCAGCAAAGAACGAGCCACCCAATTACCCCCTCATCGGTCCTGGGATTGCTGTATTGATCTGTTGCCCGATGCCAAGTTGCCACACGGAAGGATTTATCCTTTGTCCCGTCCTGAGCATGAAGCTATGCACAACTACATCAGTGAAGCTCTCCAGAATGGGTTTATCCGACCATCTACGTCTCCTGCCGCCTCCAGCTTCTTCTTTGTCGCCAAGAAAGATGGAGGACTCAGACCATGCATAGATTACCGAGTACTTAATGCGGCTACCGTCAAGTTTGCCTACCCTCTGCCTCTAGCCTGAGCTTTGGAAGAACTGAAGAGGCTAAGGTATTCAGCAAACTAGACCTCCGGAGTGCATACAATCTCATCCGCATCCGCCAGGGGGACGAGTGGAAACGGCCTTTGTTACATTCCGGCCACTACGAGTACCTCGTCATGCCCTACGGACTGGCAATAGTCCCTCAATCTTCCAAAGTTTCATGAACGAGATCTTCAGGACTTCCTTCATCGTTCACATTGTCTATATTGATGACATCCTTATCTACTCCCGTAATCTTGAAGAGCATCAAGCCCATGTGACCCAAGTACTTCAACGTTTGCGTCAAAACACCTATCCTCAAACCCGAAAAGTGTGAATTCCATCAGACCACGATATCCTTCCTCGGGTTGTCATACCCCACCAAGGAGTGAGTATGGAACGGTGCAAGTAGATGCAGTATCGAATTGGGAATACCCGAAAACCATAAAAGACTTCAGCGTTTTCTGGGATTCGCCAACTTCTATCGACGGTTCATAAGAACTACAGTGTCTTATCAGCTCCTCTTCACTTCCTTGCTCCGAGGAGGAAAGAAAGTACTCACTGGACCCTGAGACGTACCGAGCCTTCGATCACCTTAAGTCAAAGTTTGCCACAGCACCGTTTTACATCATCCGAATCCCAACCTCCCATTCGTCGTTGAAGTGGACGCCGCAGACACTGGAGTAGGTGCTATACTCTACAATGGTCTGGTGAACCCAAAGCCCTCCATCCTGTGCGTACTACTCGCGGAAATTGTCTACTGCAGAACAAAAACTATGGGATCGGTGACCGCGAGCTATTAGCCATCA
This sequence comes from Danio kyathit, assembly GCA_903798195.1. Taxonomy (NCBI): domain Eukaryota; kingdom Metazoa; phylum Chordata; class Actinopteri; order Cypriniformes; family Danionidae; genus Danio; species Danio kyathit. Next base: position 83,674,846 of record LR812523.1, on the reverse strand, counting down.
AACTGGCACTCGAAGAGTGGCGTCACTGGCTTGAAGGAGCCCAACACCCCTTCACCGTCATCACTGACCATAAAAATCTCCAATACATCCGAGATGCTAAACGTCTGAATGCTCGCCAAGCTCGTTGGTCTCTCTTCTTCGCTCGTTCCATTTTACCATCACCTACCAACCTGGGTACAGAATGTCAAAGACATGCCCTATCCAGACTTACTCACCTGAGCTCGTAACGATTCCCCTGAAACTATTTCCTCCTTCCATCTCTGTGGCCCCATATTATGGCAAATCGATGAAGAGATCCGATTAGCCACCTTAGAAGAACCAGTTCCCCTGGTCTCCCTCCAGGCTGTGCTATGTACCCACGAGATGCGCATACCACTCCTCACTAGCATACACACCTCCCTCGGCTCAGGACACCCAGGTAGCAGGCGAACCCTCTCGCTTCTCCGAGAAGGTCATTGGTGGCCTAAAATGGCCCATGATGTCACCCAGTACGTTAAGGGTTGCTCGGTCTGTGCCATCACTACCACTCCACGCCATCTACCTGAAGGGAAACTGCTGCCGTTGCCCACTCCCCGCCGACCCTGGACACACCTTGGTGTGGATTTTGCCACCGATCTACCCCCTCTCAAGGATACACCACGATCTTGGTGGTTGTAGATCGGTTTTCCAAAATCCTGCAACTAATACCCTCAAAGGTCTTCCCACAGCCCTTGAAACAGCTGAGGCCCTGTTCCATCACGTCTTCAGAAACTATGGTCTCCCCGAAGACATCGTGTCGGATAGAGGTCCACGTTTATCTCCAGGGTCTGGCGGGCGTTCTTCCACCTTTGGGCACCACCATCAGTCTATCTTCTGGCTATCATCCGCAAACTAACGGTCAGACCGAGCGTAAAATCCAAGAGATTTCCCGGTTTTTACGCTCTACTGCCATGCTCATCAAAACACCTGGAGCCAGTATCTTCCGTGGGCTGAGTATGCACAAAATTCTCTTCGTCAATCCTCTACTGGACTAACCCCTTTTCAATGTCCTAGGCTACCAACCATCCTTGTTCCCCTGGAATGGGGGAAGCATCAGAAGTGCCCGCGGTTGATCACTGGTTCCAGGAAAGCGAGAGGGTCTGGGACTCAGCGCACGTCCATCTTCAGGGGCAGTCCGGAGGTACACTGAGCAAGCCAACCGTCACCGACTACCTAATCCCATATACCAACCAGGAGATAAGGTATGGCTCTCTACCCGAGACATTCGCCTCCGGCTGCCCTGCAGAAAGCTGAGTCCCCGCTACCTGGGACCATTCACTATTCACTCCCAGATCAATCCTGTCACCTACCGTCTGAACCTTCCACCACAGTACCGTATAGCATCATCCTTTCATGTTCCCTCCTCAAACCCTACACTAATCCTGTATCTCCTCCCTCTGCAGAACCCGAACCACCCCCCCTCCCGACCAAACGGAAGTCATCGGTGATAACATCTACCAGGTCAAGGAAATCCTCAACTCCCGGCGGCGGGACGGTCAGCTCCAGTACCTTGTAGACTGGGAGGGCTTTGGCCCTGAGGAGAGATCCTGGATCCCCGCGATGACATCTTAGATCCATCTCTCCTCGAAGAATTCCATCAGAGATATCCCGATCGTCCAGCTCCACGAGGGCGTGGCCGTCCCCGCCGTCGATCTAGGGTGCCAGGAGTCACCTGTGAGGGGGGGGGGTACTGTAACATCCCCGGCTCGTCCTCACTCACCCAATCCAGCTTCACCACTTCACACCAGTCCCATCCAATCCCGAGAACCTTCCCCTGATTATTAATACCCGCACCTGTTCACTATTAGCCCGGACACTATAATACACCTCCTCCGTTCACTCATCGTCCGGTATTGAAGTCGTATGGTTGTCTTCACCCAAGCCCCTCGTCTTCTCTTCTTCCATGGATATTCCTCCTGAGTCTTCGTAATCATCGCATGATAAAGGGAAGTGTCTTATTGTCTTACCTCATCTGAAGATCTATATTCACCTGCCTGCACTTTGTGCACACTGCCACCAACGGAGGTGTGAGGAGTGTTAACCCCGTCTTGACTTTTGCCAGGTTTACTGGCGAAGATGTATGAGGTGTTCCTCGGATGATCTTCCTTGCCCAGCACTGTGTGATACCTTTTATGATTTACGTTGAATAAACTAAATGAAAAGATAACCATCTCTGACTTCTTTGTATACCAGCGTGACAACAACGACAGTGCAAAATACAGCCAGTGTAAATACAACGACAGTGCAAAATACAGACAGTGCAATATACAACAACATACTCACAACAAAACAAGACAATGTAAAATTGGCAATGTTGACAGCGATACGTAGGCAGTATTGTTTTAAGTATGGATTGGTTAAAGTGCAGTGCATGCTACATCTTGATGGTGTGCAGTGCGGGGTATGGAAGAGTTTGTGTGGGGTGTGTTAAGTGTTCATCAGCCTGATATATGACGTAGCCCTATATACATTTCTGGAGATCCCAAAACACATCCCAGGAGCTACGTTTTTTTCTTTTGCAGTTTTTGTTTTCACAGATCCACCAGAGGCCGCTGTGTACACATTTGAGATCTTAATTTTTTCTCGAGTGACATTCACGCCTGCTGTTCTCACGGAAATCCACCAGAGGCCACTGTCCACTGACTGACCCAACGCAACCCACTTCCCTAAACCCAACCGACAATGTTTTGAAAAGCAATTTTTACCTTGTTTTCAGATCTTACCACGTTCTCACCCTGGCGTTTACTTGATTATTTAATTTTTTGGCTTTGTATTTATTTTCCTGCTTTCTGGAACCGTTCTGCATCAGACTTGAACCCCGTGTTCATGGTCAACTCCTCTCTGCGTCTCAAGTCCACGGACGTACGTGACGAACTGGTAACAGAGGAAAAGCCATCCCCATGGAGGTAAGCTGGTAAGCGCGAAAGAACAGAAGCCATCGGCTGCGTCATCCCACCCAGCATTGTTCATTTTAAAGACAAAATATAGCCACACGTAGCTCTGGCCACATAATTTGCACTCGCCAGAAACATATACGGGGGTATGTATTCACAATGAGCCCTTATTTGAAGCAGCCAGTGCTAAAAATGATGTTAACTCATTTCTCCGTGAACCACTAATGAATGATTATTATGAAGGATACTCCACTCATTTCTTTTCATACACAGGGCTGTCATTATTCTCAGAAGGATTTATTATAGACATTTAAGGTTATAGCAGTCGTGTTCAGATGTGCAGAACTTCCATGAAATGATCCTCACATGTATTTCTATTAGCCACCGTGGGTGAATATAGGGATAAAACTACTAATTACCTTCTATTTTTGAGAGTTCGTCTGCAAGAATGTGGATTTTATAAAAGAGAAAGCAGTAATGTATTAAAGTTTGACTTCAGTATGACCACAGCCTGTGCCGTGGTTGCAAAAGAGAATTTAAATACCGAGCTCGTTCTTCATTGTTGCATATGTTTGCATATGAGTGTGTGATCAACACAGTTTAACTTTCTGAGGAATTAAAAAGTTTTCATCTGAACAAGTTGGTGTATATTTAGTATAAATAAATCTCTGCTTTTTATTTTAAGTGCTTGTTATTCACATTATTCACATAAAAATGCATGAGAATGCTACTGCATAAGTGGCTTTAATTACATTTATCTTTTCACTTCTCAAAACTAAGTTGTCTTATATTTCTTAAGAAGTCTACCAGGTAACCACAAATTAAGCATGATTTTACAACACAGAAGATCATTTAAATACACTGAGCTTATTCTTTATTGCTGCATTTACACTTAAAAGTTTAATTTACAATGAAAAAAAAAAAAAGAAATCCAGTCCTAATGCAAAAGAGGCATTCACTAATTGTCACATAAATTGTCCACCTACATTAACATTATGATGATACTGGTCTTTTCTCTTTATGATATGATCATATCCCAGACTACAGTATCTGATAACAGGTTAAGCTTTTTATGGTGCTATTTAAAGAAACCCATATATATCTGAAGATAAATGATCAAACTTCTGTTCTGACTTAGCTTATTTAATAAGCCAACTAGTTACTTCAAAAACAATGAGTTTATGTACTTTAATAGTAAAGTCAACTAATCACTTTAAGTGAGACAACAAATAGCTTCAGAAACAACAAGTTTACCAACTTTAAAGTAAACTAATCGCTTCAAGTAAAGTCAACTAATTGCTTTAAAAACATCGAGTTCACCAGCTTTAGTCAACCGATCGCTTTAAGTCAATTAATCACTAAGTCAACTAATCGTTTCAAAAACAAAGCATTTACCAACCTCAAAGTAAAGTCAACTAATCGCTTTAAATAAAGACAACTAATCACTTAAAAAACATTGAGTTTACAACTTTAAAGTCAACTACTGTAATGGTTTAAAGTCAGCCAATTGCTTTAAGTATAGTCAACTAAATGCTTTAAGTAAAGTCAACTAATTGCTTCAAAAACAAAGCATTTACCAACTTTAAAGTGAAGTCAACTAATCGATTTAAGTAACGACAAGTAATCACTTAAACAATAAGTTTGTTTACACTTTAAAGTAAAGTCAACTAATCACTTTAAGTAGTCAACTAATCGCTCAGAACAATGAGTTTACAACTTTAAAGTAGTCAACTAATCAACTTAAGTCAACTGATCACTTCAAAATAATGAGTTTACAACTTCAAAGTAAAGTCAATGAATCGCTTCAAACAACAAGTTTACAACCTTAAAGTAGTCAACCAATCGCTTTAAGTCAACCAATCGCTTTAAGTATAGTCAACTAAATGCTTTAAGTAGTAAACTAAATGCTTCAAAAACAAAGCATTTACCAACTTTAAAAGTAGTCAACTAATCGCTTTAGGTCAACCAATCGCTTTAAGTAGTCAACAAATTGCTTCAAAAACAAAAGCATTTACCAACTTTAAAGTGAAGTCAACTAATCGCTTTAAGTAAGACAAGTAATCACTTAAAAAAACAATAAGTTTGTTTACACTTAAAGTAAACTCAACTAATCACTTCAAACGAGTTTACAACCTTAGTCAAATGATCGATTTAAGTAAATTCAACTAATCGCTTTAAGTAAAGACAACTAATCACTTAAAAAAACAATGAGTTTACAACTTTAAAGTCAACTAATGGTTTAAAGTCAGCCAATCGCTTTAAGTATAGTCAACTAAATGCTTTAAGTAGTCAAATAATTGCTTCAAAAACAAAGCATTTACCAACTTTAAAGTAGTCAACTAATCGCTTTAAGTAACGACAAGTAATCACTTAAACAATAGTTTGTTTGCACTTTAAAGTAAAGTCAACTAATCACTTTAAGTAGTCAACTAATCGCTTCAGAACAACGAGTTTACAACTTTAAAGTAGTCAACTAATCAATTTAAGTCAACTGATCACTTCAAAACAACAAGTTTACAACAACTTTAAAGTCAATGAATCATTTCAAAACAACGAGTTTACAACCTTAAAGTCAACTAATCGATTTAAGTAAAGACAGCTAATCACTTCAAAAACAATGAGTTTTCTTACATTTTAAAAGTAGTCAACTAATCACTAATTAAAATCAACTAATTGCTTCAAAAACATAGTGTTTACCAAGTAAAAAGTAGTCAACCAATTGCTTTAAGTAAAGTCGGTCCCACTTTATATTAATTGTCGCTTATACCTGTGATCTTACATGGTAATAGATGTGTAAGTAGTATGTAACTACAGTGTATGTACACACTGGTACAGAGTATTTACTTGTTTATTATGGTGTAACTACACTCATGTAACAACCACTGAATAGTATGTGTAAGTACAAATGTGTAACAGGACATTGGTAACAACACTAGGAAAGTACACATCTGTAACAAGTTATGTAAGTGCATTGTGTAACAACAATATGTGCTTGCAGATGTTTTCCCACTTCCACACCTGTTTGCAGATCATGTACTTGTGAACACTGTATGGCAGAACTAATGCTGCATTAGAAGGTTTCACCTTGTGATACAAGTGTACTTGCATGGTAAATCCACAGGATCCACTCAATATAAAGTGTAAAATGGTCACAAATTACTGTTCATACATTCATTTTCTTTTCGGCTTAGATGGGTTGCAGCTGGAAGGGCATTCACTGTGTAAAACATATGCTGGATAAGTTGGCGGTTCATTCCGCTGTGGCGACCCCAGATTAATAAAGGGACTAGGCCGAAACGAAAATTAATTTTTTTTAAACTTTATATTGTGGACCGTTCCTGTGGAGTTACCATGTACCTACACTGTTATTAAAGTGTTGCATAGAAGATATTTCTACAAGTTACACAGTAATTTGTGACCATTTACACTTTTATTAAGTGGACAGTTCCTGTGGAGTTACCATGTAAGTACACTGGTATCACAAGGTGAAACCTTCTAATGCAGCTTTAGTTCTGCCGTACAGTGTTCACAAGTACATGATCTGCAAACAGGTGTGGAAGTGGGAAAACATCTGCAAGCAATATTGTTGTTACACAATGCACTTACATAATTCTTGTTACAGATGTGTACTTTCCTACTGTTGTTACCAATGTCCTGTTACACATTTGTACTTACACATACTATTCAGTGGGTGTTACATGAGTGTAGTTACACCAATAATACAAAAGTAAATACTATGTAAACGTGTGTACATACACTGTAGTTACATACTACTTACACATCTAATTACCATGTAAGTTCACAGGTATAAGCGACACAATGTAAAGTGGGACCGTAAAGTCAACTAATCGCTTTACTTGTCTTTACTTAATCACTTCAAAAACAATGAGTTTGCTTACACTTTAAAGTAGTCAACTAATCGCTTCAGAACAACAAGTTTGCAACTTCAAAGTAGCCAACTAATCGATTTAAGTAGCCAACTAATCGCTTCAAAAACAATGAGTTTACCAACTTTAAAGATCAGTAATCGCTTTAAGTAAAGAAAAGTAATCTTCAAAATCAATGAGTTTGATTAGGTTTTAAAGTAGTCAACTAATCACTTTAGGTAAACTCTACTAAACGCTTCAAAACATTGAGTTTACCAATTTAAGTAAAGTCAAATAATTGCTTTAAGTAGTCAACTAATGCTTTAAAAAACGAGTTTACACACTTTAAAGTCAACCAAACCAAAGTCAATCGCTTCAAAAACAATGTCTACGCAAGTAAAGTCAACTTTTTCAATTTAAATAAAGAGAACAAAGCACTTTAAAACAATGGGTTTACTAACTTTTAAAGTCAACTAATCTTTTTTTACAGTGCATGCCAATAAAATCAACTAATTGTTTCCAAAAAACGTGTTTATTCATTTTAAAGTACATTCAATAATCACTTTAAATAAAGTCAACAAATTGCTTCAAAAGTAATGAGTTTACACGCTTTTTAAAAGTCAATTAATAACTTTATACAGTGTACATGCCAGCTTCCAGATTAACCTAATGTCAGCTTCTGCACAACATCCAAATACATAAATTAATCTATCTTTAACAAATCAATCAGTGTTACAAACCTATGATTCTCTTGTCTCATCTGTTTCTCTGCTTTACCTAGAATACATCTGATTGGCCACTTCCAACTGATTGCTAGATCCTGATTGCCCCACAGTGTTTTAAAAACCATGACACAACTTCCTTGGTTTGTTGAAACGGTTGTTTGTGGTATAGTGCAGAGTTTTTGAATGTTAAAGTTGTGACTACAGATTGTGAGTACTGTTTGTTAGTGGTGGGCAAAGCGAGGCTTCGTGAAACACTGAAACAGTCAAAGCAAATGTGTCGAAGCTTCGAAACTTTTCGAAACCCCACTCTACGGTGACCTTAGTGGTCATTTTTTATGTATTGCACTGAACCCGCTCAGCAAAGAAGTTGAGCAAAATAGGTATTAAACCCCACTTTGAAGATCAAGTATTAAAGTGACACAGTGGAGCGGTTAAGGTTCCTGACTCCATGTAGGGATAGTGGGTTCGAATACAGGCTAATGCAGCTGTTTGAAATGCTTATATCAGTTTGAATTGCTTTTCTTTGTGTCGTTTTGTTTCAACATTGGTCTGACATCCGATAAACACTT
>LR812523.1:83619434-83666274 GCA_903798195.1 Danio kyathit | reverse complement strand
CTACTTGCCACCAGGTCTCCCCTCCCCGGGCAGCAGGTGGCCTCCGCAGCGTCCTCCCTATCGGGACTGAACGCTTTCCCAACGTACTGTCGTATCTAAAATTCCTAGAAATTAACTAGGTGTATCTTACGACTCCCCGAAAAGTATATCTAAACCAGAAAAGGTAAGTAGGGTAAGTAAGGGCCAGGGGACACGTTGGAGGACTGTGTCTCCAGCGATGCAGGTGCGCTCGTACTACTGCGTGGCGCGCCCCTCACTGGAGACATGGTAAGGTTCTTTCGTTGTGGCGCTTTCCATAAATTTCCCCATAGTGGAAGTTTTTCCACATAGCATTGAAGTTCCCCTCCCGAAGGGGAACGCTCAGGTTACTAAAGTAACCCTCGTTCCTCGAGGGGGGGAACGGAAATGCTATGTTCCTTCGCCACAATGATTGTCCCTTAGCTGTTGAGTGTGAAAGCCTCTTCAGCTAGAAAAGGATAGCGTTGCTGAGCACATGCTAGCCTTTTATGCCACACTGATTGTCATTCAAGACAGCTGTGCACGCTGACGCTGCCAACTCATTGGCATTTCATTGGCCCGTTTTTATACTCTTTCAGATGATTGGATTCTGACGAAATCCCCATAGTGGAAGTTTTTCCACATAGCATTTCCGTTCCCCCCCTCGGGGAACGAGGGTTACTTTAGTAACCTGAGCGTTTTGTGTACTTTGTACTTTCAAGAAAGTATACATAGTAAATAAATTAGCGTTACATTTCAAGTGTTGCGGTAATTCAGAGTAAAGTGTTGAAATTCTAGAGTTAAATAAATATAAAATAACCCTCTCAGTGTCAAGCTGATTTGCCTCCTTGTCATACAGAGTTACATCTAACGCTAATACAGTGTATACTACTACATGCGGGAATTTATGCAACAATATTCCTGGAGAATTTTTCCAGACGCCATTTTCTTCTGCCACGAGGAGCAATGAGAAGAAGCAACTTGTGAGTAAAAGCACTTAAAATGTTTGTATGTAGACATTTGACATCCAATCCGCTATATACAGTTGAAGTCAGAATTATTACCCCCCCCCCCCCCCCCTCCCTGAATTATTAGCCCCTTGTTTATTTTTTCCCCGATTTTCTTCAACACATTTCTAATCATAATAGTTTTAATAACTCATCTCTAATAACTGATTTATTTTCTCTTTGTCATGATGACAGTAAATAATATTAGACTAGATATTTTTCAAGACACTTCTATACAGCTTAAAGTGACATTTAAAGGCTTAACTAGGTTAATTAGGGTAACTAGGCAGGTTAGGGTAATTAGGCAAGTTATTGTATAACGATGGTTTGTTCTGTAGACCAGGGCTGCTCAATCCTGTTCCTGGAGATCCACCTTCCTGCATAGTTCAGCTCCAACCCTGATCAAACACACCTGAACCAATTAATTAGGACCTGAACAGCACTTGATAATTACAGGCAGGTGTGTTTGATATGGGTTGCAACAGAAATGTGCAGGAAGGTAGATCTCCAGGAACAGGATTGAGCACCCCATGCTATTGAAAAAATAAATAGCTTAAAGGGGCTAATAATATTGACCTTAAAATGGTGTTTAAAAATCTTTAAACAGCTTTTATTCTAGTCGAAATAACAAAAATAAGACTTTCTCCAGAAGAAAAAATATTATCAGACATACTGTGAAAATTTCCTTGCTCTGTTAAACATCATTTGGCAAATATTTTAAAAAGAAAAAAAAATTTGAAAGGGGGGCGAATAATTCTGACTTCAACTGTATACGTTAGTTTTAAATATCTCACAAAAAAAGCATAATTGTTCATCTTTATTTTGTTCTGTACTAGCTATGTTACATTAAAACTAAAGAAAATAAAGCTGTCTTAAAACTGCTCCTTTTGTTTAAAATATGAGAAAATACGATTAGTGACTAGTTTTGAATTGTTTACCTTAAACATTAATGGAATAGTTAATAAAGTGTTGCAGATATTAAATGATATACATTTTTATTTTGTGTTGAAAAAAATGACCTAAGAGTGTTAAAACAACACTGACTGGTGTTCAGAATCTTTTGTGGTGTTAATATTTTACACTTTAAGAGTTTGCTAATTAACACTCTCTGAGTGTTGATGATGTTATTTTAACACTTTTATAGTGGTTCCCATATAAACTCTAAGGGAGTGTTAATTTTAACTCTAAGGTAGTTAAATCTACTATTTAAAATGTGCAGTGTATAATGAAATAATAATAATAATAATAATAATAATAATAACATATACTATAATTGTACTAATGAAATAAAATGCCACTTAAGAAACTCTTTCCCACCTTTCATCAACATCTGCAAATTATTTTACAAAAACAAACAAAAAAAACACACTCAAGACTAATAGCCCATAAAATGCTGAATATTGGCCAATATCTCAATAAAAGGAACACATTTACTCCGTTTTAAAGTCAAATAATCAGTTTAAACCATTGAGTTTGCTCACCTTTTAAAGTAAAGTCAACTAATCGCTTTAAAAACTAAACTACCTGACAAAAGTAAGGTTCCATTCAGTATGTGAAACATGCTCACAACGCCACAACTCTCAACTCAAGGTAACAGTCTGATCCTTTCTGCTTCTCATTTCAGGACCTTGGACCTGAAAAATATATACAAAAGCATGAAGATTAATGCAATAAATGGAGAATATCGCAAAGCTGTTTAGCCAAAAACCTTGACATCTACACTATGAAACGAGACACAGACACTTGATTATGATGGGCTTTTAAAACCTCCTACAGCAGCTAATCAAGGTCTGCACGTTCAGTAAATGTGAACGGATTTTATGTAAGAAACATATCAGGCACAGCTGCTTTCAGAGATCATAGAATCAGAGACATTTCCTCATGACAGAATCAGCATTTTAGACTGGATTTCTGGAAGATCATGTAACTCTTAAAGCTGCGTTCACACTATGAGCATGTCGCAGTGGCAAAGCGACAAGCAACCGTTCATTTTTCACGGAGAGTGAGCAACTTCTGGTCATATGCGAGCGACAGCGACCGTTGGCGACAAGGTGGGCGTGTTGAGCCACGCGACAAAGTTGAGAACCGTTCATCTTTATGCAAATGAAGAGTGACTTTCTTGAGCGACAACCAATAGGAGCATTAGTAAAGGCTGGTTGTATTCTCCATGCTGTAGACCTACACAGACCTGGTTTGTAACATCAAACATGGCTTATATGTTAAATTTGTTATTTTATTCTCTAAAACGTGCAAAGGAAACGTCTTGATACGACTGAAATGTTTTAAAAAGAAGAAAATAACTAATATAGAAGCGATGTGCATTCATCAAATAATTGTACAATTCAAGAGTTCACACTTAGCTGATGATTGATTATAAAGCTTGTTTGGCATGCTGTCCCGGGAGAGAGACCTGAGCTCATAAGATCCTCGAGCCCAGGGCTCCCTACCATTTGCAAGGCAAGAGGGGAGTTTGAGCTCAGGTAGAACTCGAGAACTCCCCTGCTGTAGTAGCTGATGAACAGATAGTGAATGCTCTTAGGAGATAACTGCTTACCAGGAGCATGTTTATGGTACTGATTTGGATTAGTCAATTAGCTTGAGTTGCATGTTTTTGGATGGTGGGAGGAAACTGGGAAACCTGGGGGAAACCCACGTGAGCACGGGGGAGAACGTGTAAACTCCAGCCAGAAACGTCAGCTGGCTTGGTAAGGATTAGAACCAGTGATGTTCTTGCTGTGAGGCAACAGTGCTAACCACTGGGCCACCGTGCCACCCATCTAGGAAAGGAGGAGGGGTGGAAGGGGGGTATTCTTCAAAACGAAGATGACTGTTATATGGAACTTAGGGTATTTATAGTTGCTTACGCCCCATTCACACGAGGCGTCAGCTTCAACGCTTCCCATTCACTTTGAATGGGTGAGGTCAGGCGTTGCCGTACTGCATTGTGGATCCGTTGGTGCCACTTCAGTGCCGTTGCTCGCTGCAGAAGTAGGGAAGAAGGGACTTGCTCAACTTTTCAAGCGCCGACGGAAGTGTCAGCCAATCAGATCGCTGTATGCAAATACACCAGCTCAGACAGTGGCCTATTGCTGACTAATTTCATTGGCTGACGCTGCTATGACGATCGCGTCAGCCCCAACTTCAGACACGCCCTCTGTCAAGCGTTGTCGCTGAAGCCCTGTGTGAATGGGGCGTTAGGAGTCGTATGATTGGTGAACCATGAATTGGATAATGCGGGACCGGCCCCAAGCAAATCATAAGCATGTGATCCTCTCGAAATTAGTATATAAATAAACTACACGCACACACACACACACACACATACAACCTGCTGAATGACAATGACAGAGCAGAGGAGAAACACACTTACAGTACATGAACACACACACACATATGCACATGCACACACACAAACATGCACACACACACACACACACACACTAACACAAACTCTCTCTCTCACACACAAACACACACACACACACACACACACACACATGAATACACACACACTCTCACTTGCACACACTTACACTCACACACAGACTTGCATAGACACACACACACATTTACACATGCAAACACATACTTTTGCAACACATATGCGCACGTGCTTGCATGCACACAGAGGCATGTGCATACACACATTAATGTGCACACACACACACACACACACACACACACACACACACACACACACACTTAGAACCCGCTGAATGACAATGACAAAGCAGAGGAGGAGAAACACACACTCACATGAACAGACACACATTTACATGAACACACGCACACACACACACACACAAGACACAACCATAAGAACACACAGACTCTCACATGAACACACACATACTTGCATACACTTACACACACACACACACACACACACACACACACACACACACACACACACACACATGTATTTATATATATATTTTTTTCTGTATATATATACACATACGTATACACAGTTGAAGTCTGAATTATTAGCCCCCCTGTTTATTTTTTTCCCTAATTTCTGTTTAACGTAGAGAAGATTTTTTCAGCACATTTCTAATCATAATAGTTTTATTAACTCATCTCTAATAACTGATTTATTTGATCTTTGCCATGATGACAGTAAATAATATTAGACTAGATATTCTTCAAGACACTTCTATACATCTTAAAGTGAAATTTAAAGGCTTAACTAGGTTAATTAGGGTAACTAGGCAGGTTAGGGGAATTAGGCAAGTTATTGTATAATGATGGTTTGTTCTGTAGACAGTCGAAAAAATTTATAGCTTAAAGGGGCTAATAATATTGACCTTAAAATGGTGTTTAAAAAAATAAAAGCTACTTTTATTCTAGCAGAAATAAAACAAATAAGACTTTCTCCAGAAGAAAAAATATTATCAGACATACTGTGAACATTTCCTTGCTCTGTTAAACATCATTTGGGAAAAATAAAAAATTCAAAGCGGGGCTAATAATTATATATACATATATATATATATATATATATATATATATATATATATATATATATATATATATATACATATATATATATATATATATATATATATATATATATATATACATATATATATATATATATATATATATATATATATATATATATACATATATATATATATATATATATATATATATACATATATATATATATATATATATATATATATATATATATATATATATATATATATATATATACATATATATATATATATATATATATATATATATATATACATATATATATATATATATATATATATATATACATATATATATATACATATATATATATATACATATATATATATATATATATATATATATATATATATATATATATATATATACATTTTTTTTAATATTTGAAAACAATATATATTTTTCAAAAAGTACATATAACCTAGTTATCTACACGCATACATACATGCATATATATAAGCAGAATCACACATGTAGCAATGACTTAGTGTCCCACCAGTGACGATATACAGTCGTATCGCACTGTGTAATGTTGCGTTTATACAACAGTTTGACGTCATAATCGTGTATATAAAAAAGAAAATAAAACACGGAGAGTCTTAACACCTTTTTGTATGAGGAATTACTTTCTTCCACTATTCATTCACATCTGCAGCTGACGTCAGAACAGCAGAAACCGCTGCTCATTCACCAACATCACTTTAGAGCTAGTGTTTGAATGATTCTCTAGCGTAATGTCTAAAGTGATAACAAAACAGGGGATTTTGCTCACATTCTAAGATTATAAGGATGAACAACATGAAACGATTTCCCAGTATTTCTCTGTTGCAATCGGGAGATCACAATAATTAACCCTGAAAAAGCCAAAGCAAAGCAAACACTAGCAGATTACTATGGTATAAATACAGCACTACAACATACAAAAGAGAGAGATCGACTTAAGCCGCAGTCACACTGGACTTTACACCCAATAGACTTCCATTCATACGCACGTCAATGCGTCAGACCGGAAACGCAGGGTCATGCGTCGAGTTTCGCAGGTTGCTGCAGTGCAAAGTTCAAGCTTGGTGAACTCTGACCTGCGAAATCGCATCACTTGACTGCGTGAGACCAATCCAGGATCAAAACATGACCTCTCTGAACAGAAATTTAAAACATGGAGCAATCGCTCGCTTTTTTAATGTCTAACCATCTTGTTTAATCCCGCCGCTTTTTGCAGCGCCGTACGACAGAATTTCGCAAGCTCAAACTCTAGTGTGACTTCGGCTTTAGAATGAAACTTACCTGTTTTACAATGATTTGATCAGCTGTAGTTTGAAATTACGCTGAGTTTTCCTCCTCTAAGGGTTTATTATACTGCCTCTGTCGCCATCTTATGGCGGAACGTCACTTTCTTAGCTCTGCTCAGTATGACAGGTGGATGGCCGCTGATGTGTGGTCTCTCAGAAATGATACATATTTAAAATAGGCACTATCCTTATAGATAAACTGCATAGTTGCAATCTAAACTGCTACATTCTCACCTAAAAAAGCCTCGACAGTAAATTATGTTGTCCAACAGCTGCAATATTTGTCAAACTGTAGTGAGTTTATTGATCTGCTGTCACTCTACGTGGGCGGAGTAATACAGAACGGTGAAGAGGCTGTAGGAGCGCTGATATTGCAGAATGCTGCATGCCTATTGGCCAATCAGATTCGCACTGTAAAAGGTGATATACTTTAGTGTTTCTTCAAAATGTAAAATTGAATTAAGTATGCTTGTAGAATTGCACAGCAAATCCAAAATGCATATAATTCAATGTAGAAGACAAACTTACAGCCAATGCAGTCTTAAAATGCTTCATTACTTTGGTTTTTGATCCCACAGAAGCGCAGGTTTCACCTCAGATGACCTTTCCAGAAGACGTACAGCCAGTCTGATGAACAATGAGGCTTCGGTGAAATTACAAACAGAACAGTTCCATCATCGCACAGCAAAACACAATCCCATAATTCCACGTTTCTTCCGAACACAAGTCTGCACGTAATATAAATGAAATGACGGCGCTCTGGATTATAGATGCTGCCTATCTGCGTGTGTGTGAGAGAATTTACAGCTGGTGGTGTTTGGAAAACTAATGAAAGTGTGTGTGTGTGTGTGTGTGTGTGTGTGTGTGTGTGTGTGTGTGTGTGTGTGTGTGTGTGTGTGTGTGTGTGCCCAGCTGGAACCAAATTACCCAGCGAAGGGCAAATGCCATTTAATTTGCAAATGAGAAGATAAGTGTATTTATCAAGACCCTCTTTTTGTGTCGATGCATTTATGTTTTGTGTGTGTGTGTGTGTGTGTGTGTGTGAGTGTGTGTGTGTGGGAAAAACACAGATGGAGGCTTTGAAATGGGCAGCGAACAGAAGGCTTGTTCAGAACGGCATTAAAGATTGGAAATCCATCTTGAAATGCTGTAGATTTTCTGTGCATGCCGTGTGTGTGTGTGTGTGTGTGTGTGTGTGTGTGTGTGTGTGTGTGTGTGTGTGTGTGTGTGTGTGTGTGTGTGTGTGTGCGAGAAAAGAACAGGCTGAAATTGAAGTGGCGTCTTTCTGAAAATGTTCATTTCTGGCGTAACGGGAACTTTAAGAGGAACATGTGGAGATGTGTGTGAATATAAAAGCTGTCGACTCTCGGAAAACAAACAGAGAACTACTTTTATAATTATATCGTAATGCCAATCAGACAAATATAACAGGAGGATTCAGAAATACACTTCAGCATACTTATTTTCTCATTTTAGAAAGGAAATTATGTCATTTAAAATAATATGCCAAGTTTTGCCATCTCCAGGTTGGAGGAAAGTCCTTACCCCAGGTGGAGGAGTTTAAGTATCTCTGGGTTTTGTTCACGAGTGAGGGAAGGATGGAACATGAGATTGACAGGCGGATTGGTGCAGTGGTAATGTGGTCGATGTATTGGTCCATTGTGGTAAAGAAGGAGCTGAGCCGAAAGGCAAAGCTCTTGATTTACCGGTCAATCTACGTTCCTACTCTCACCTATGATCATGAGCTTTGGGTCATGACCGAAAGGACAAGATCTCAGATACAAGCAGCCGAAATGAGTTTCCTTCGCAGGGTGGCAGGGCGCACTCTTATAGATAGGGTGAGGAGCTCTGACACTCGGGAGCAGCTCGGAGTAGAGCCGCTGCTCCTCCACATCCAGAGAAGTCAGCTGAGGTGGCTCGGGCATCTGTTTCGGATGCCTCCTGGACGCCTACCTATAGGGAGGTGTTCCAGGCATTTTCCACCGGGAGGAGGCCTCGGGGAAGACCCAGGACACGCTGGAGGGACTATGTCTCCTGGCTGGCCTGGGAACGCCTCGGGATCCCCCCGGAGGAGCTGGAGGAAGTGTCTGGGGAGAGGGAAATCTGGGGTTCTCTCCTAAGTTTGCTACCCCTGCGACCCGGCCCCGGAAAAGAAGCAGAAAATGAATGAATGAATGAATGAATGAATGAATGAATGAATGAATGAAAATATTATACTTAAGTTTTAAGTGAATATTATGCATCCACAACCATGTTCTTTGCTATTATATGTCAAGCTGTTTTTGTACATTTTTTTTTTACATTTTTTTTTATTTATTATTATTTTTTATTTTATTATTAAAAATGTATTATATGTATTTATATTTATTTATTTAATTATATATATATATATATATATATATATATATATATATATATATATATATATATATATATATATATATATATATATATATATACACACACACACACACACACACACATATAAAATAATGAAATATCAATGTGTTAATGAAAGGTGAAATTACTGCATAATGTAATTATATTACATTTTATTTTTTGATGTATACAATTCTTCTGTTTAATGGTAATCCTATAAATAAGAAACTTGAAGTGCTAAAGGGGCAATGAATGTTTAATTAAATATCTAACATATTATCTAATATATATATGACTATTTGGCGCAGGGATGTCCAGATCATGTTTTTTTTGCCCTCGAGTCTGAGTCCAAGCCATTTGATTTTGAGTATCTGCCGATACCGAAATCTGATCCGAAATTTCTGTAATACATAAAAATAATAATAAAGAAGAGCGAAGTAACAGATCCAGGATGTTCCTTATTTTATATTTAATTCACCTTATTTTAACATTCAACAACTCTTTTAACAAACAGAGCACTTCTGTGAGGGAGCTTAAACAATCAAATAATACATAACATCAATTCTTCACCTTTGGACTTTAGTGCAACAGTAAATATAAAAAAAAATCTAATTTAAAAACAAACTACACCTCAACTTAAAATACCCGGCAGGCAAATAAGCCTTTTAAGATTACTCTTGTCTGGATAGCATCTATGAATCAGGTTAATAATTAGTTTAAAAATCTTGAATGATAATAATGACATGACATAGATGCGGAAACTTTCTACTTCTCTGTTTATCCGTCTCATGGTTATTACGGTCAGATTTTTTTGACCGCCCCAAAGAGGCCATGCCAAACAGCCAAAAGAGGCCATGGCAAAAGTGGAGACCCAGGTACACAATCACAGAAATATGTTTATCCACCAGTCACAGGTTTTACACTGATGTATGTATTAGAATTTAGAATTGAAAACAATTTAATAGCTACAAAACTACAATTAAGGAACAAATAATTTCTTTGATAACTGGAGAGGATTATTTGAAGCTATCGGTTTACAATATACTGTTGGCCTGTTTTTCTAGGCTTTATTAGTGATAATGGTCAGGAATGTTGGACCATTATTGCCTTTTTAGCATAAGAAGAGGACAGAAACTAGACGGACAGTAATGTGTGAATTGTGGAGCGGGCTAAATCTAAAAAAAACATCTGTATTTTTAAGTAAGTGTGCTTTTTTTTGCCTTTTATTCTTGCCGTAATAAAAAATATATATTTGTAGAGCAACTCATGTTCTGTTGTCATTAATATTTTAATAAACTTTAACAGGTAAAACTGTCCGAGATATGATCAAAACCAAGTGATGCATCAACGTTTGATTTAAAAAAAATCTTGAATGGTTATAAAAATGTTTATAATCATTGCAATAATTTATTAAAACAATAAAAATAATTAGTTTAAATTATTATTTTTTTTTTTTTTATTGAATGCTTGAAAAACATTAACAACACTATGAAACATGAATCAAACAACAACAATCCAGGGGTTTTCAGTCATTTAGTCCAAGTTAATTGGTAAGTCCTTCATCAAAGTCCTTGTTCGTGTTACTTTTAAGTTTGTTGATCCCTCAATACACTCAAAATACATTTTCATTTCAATTTTAAATTTAGGGAAAAAAGGTTTACATTTACAAAGTGTGGTTTATCTATAAACTAATTTCGAGAGGATCACGTGCTTATGATTGAACACAGCTGGTAACGCATTAACTCGGCATACTGCGCAAATCAGATGAACACTGACACACTATAAATTACCAGAGCGCTTTGCTCCAGTCATCTTCGTTTGAAGAATCCCCCCTTCCCCCTCTACTCCGCCCCTTCTCTGATAGGGCGGCACGGTGGCCAGTGGGTAGCACTGCTGCCTCACAGCAAGAACGCCGCTGGTCCGTTCCTTTCCAGGCCAGTTGGAGTTTCTGTGTGGAGTTTGCATGTCCTCCCTGTGTTCTCGTGGGTTTTCCCCGGGTTCTCCGGTTTCCTCCCACCATTCAAGACAGGCACCATAGGTAAATGGACTAATCAAAATAGCATTCTAAGACAACTCTTAGTCAGTTATCCCAGCAGTTCACAGTAGGGGAGCTCTCGAGACCACCTGAGCTCAAACTCTCCTCTCGTCCTCCAAACGGGAGGGAGCCCCGGGCTCAAGGATATTCTTTGCCTATAATATTATGCCTAACACGCTTTATTACCAATCATCAGCTGAGTGTGGACTCTTGAAACTTGACCTTGTGAATATGAAATTTGGCCAGCAAAAAAACAAGGTTTATGAAACAAGTGTTATTTTCCTTTTCGCATTCATGGAAACCAAAGATAACATTATTATATGTAAATTCAAAATCTGCCTTCACATGAACTTTTAGAAAATCAAGAACATCACACCAAAATGTCATTGAATGAGGGCAATTCCAAAATAAATGAACAGAAGTTTCAGGATTCACTAAGCAAAACGAACAGTTGGTGTTAATATCATTCTTAAGCCGTTTAAGATTACACTTGTCTGGATAGCATCTATGAATCAGGTTAATAATTAGTTTAAAAATCTTGAAAAATAATAATGACATGACATAAATACGGAAACTATCTACTTCTCTGTTTATCCATCTGATTTTTTGGTCAGTTCCTTTTGACCCTGTCGTTTTAAAGAATAACACAATGGCGAACGTGTCTAGTATAAAAGTCTCGTCCATTTCGCGAGGTGCTCGCGTGCAGTCGGCGGAGGTGCGTGATGTGGCGCCAGGTGAAAGTATAAATGCAGCTTAAAATGTTTACTCTTTGTAAATTTGCTGAAATCACAATTTTTTCCCTCATTAATGTACACACAGCACCCTATACAGACTGAAAAAACACAGAATTGTTGACTTATTGATTTATTAAAAAAAGAAAAACTGAAATATCGCATGGTCTTAATTATTCAGACCCTTTTCTCAGTATTTAGCAGAAGCACGCTTTTGATCTGATACAGCCGTGAGTCTTTTTGGGAAAGATGCATCAAGTTTTTCACACCTGGGGCCTGTTTCAGTAAGGAGGTTCAACCAACTCGGAGTTTAAACTTGAACTCTGACCCCCGGTTTCACAAACAAGGTTTAAGGCTAGTCATGGATTAAATTGCATGTTTGAGCTGTCTCAACTGAAAATAACTTGCAGTGAGATGTCTTAAAACATGTCAGTGACATTTTTTGTCTCCAGGTGCACACCAGTAATATATTTTTCTAAGGCTGTTTTTATAAATGTGGCATAAATAGCCTAATTTAACTAAGGTCTAGTCTTGGCTTAAGCTAAGCCCTGTTTGTGAAACTGGGCCTGAGTTGATTTACCGAGAGATTAAAAACTCAGAGTTTTCGGTTTCAGAATAGCTGATCTGAGTTGGGTCAATCAACTTTGAGTAGACCAACTCAGAGTTAAGCGCCCACACCACAACTATAAAAAGGCATCATCAATCAGATATTACGAGTTCTCCAGCTGAACTTAATGTGCTCATGCAAAGTTATAGCAAATATGAGCATATATTTAAAAAAGCAACACCACTGCATCAGTGAAACAGAGACTGTTAGCGTGGGAAAACATAGCTGCTCAAGTTAACGCGCAAGTTTACATTTAAAGTATTTAAATAATTAAGTATAATAAAAAAGTAATGTAATGTGTGACGTTTATAACATTTTTACTTGAAAAAGTGGGGAATTGGCCATAATTTTGAAGTCATTTCAGATGTAATTGCATTAAATTACATAAAATAGGCTAGCGCATTTCTACAACAAATCTGACAAAACAAGAATGCAGATAACCTTAGCTTAATGTTCAGTGGAAATGTTTCATTTAAGGTTCCCACTTTTACACAGGTTGATCAGTTTTAATAGATTTAAGTGCACTTGTGTGTGTCTGCCTTTTATATTGTTCGAGTGGTAGAGGATGATATGACATTTATAATGTAAGCAGAACTAAAAAAAAATAGTTTTTAGAAGGAGTAATAATCCCATTTATCTAGTTAGTAACGTTACATGTGCCTGTGGAAGGTAAGTGAATTTAAGCTAATTAATTATTAAAAAAGGACAAGCTATTCTCGGACGTGAGTTTGTTCTTTGTGTGACTGAAATGTATTAGCTGTTTCCATCCAAAAATGCGAATTAAATTTATGTGCAAAACTGGAATATCGCATGAAAGATGTGCGAATAAAGCAGCGTTTCCATCCATCGAGTCAAAGAGAACAAAATTGTCACTTGCTGATTAACTGTCGCCAAATATCAACAGTAAAACAGAATTTACTGCAGTAGAAGAAGCTGCGTGAACCTGTTCTTATTTTTTTAGAATGACCAAAACAACATTTCAGATGGTTTACAGTGTGCTCAGCCGGTTGGTTTGTCCATTCACACACATTTTCATCATCATATGATCTCTTATATCAAACCTTTTTTAATGCGTATACTGGAATTTGTTCAGTAAAAGTGTTTCCATCGTAGTTTATGCACATCTTTTCTTATCAAATAAAAAGTTTCTCCTACTCAGTTATGCGCATGTGTTTATTATGCCTATTTTCAAAAGTTATGTGCATCTTGGCGTTTCTATTAATCGATTTATTTATTTATTTATTTATTTATTTTTTTTTTTTTTTAAGCGCATATCCAAAATGCACATTAAAATAGGTGTGTGGAAACGTATATCTTAGGTGAGAAATACCGCTTCGTCTTTAAAAAAGGTTACCACGGTAACTGACTCTGAGTTAAAGTTACCTCTCTTTCAGAAACAGGCTTGACTTACTCTGCTTTCTCGAGTTTGACAAACCTGCCATTTTGAAACGGAAAACCCAGAGTTTCTCTCATTCAGGGTTAAAATACTCTGAGTTTTCACTTAACCTCCTTTCTGAAACAGGCCCCAGGGCAGGTGGGTTACTTTGGGCACACAGAAGAAGAAGAAGAAAAAGAAATTGGCATTATTTATTTGCTTCTAGTGGGCATAGCTGACTTCTCTCAAAAGCGTGTGAAAACATATACAGTAATAACCCATCGACTCACATCAAACAGCCGCGTCCTCATCTTTTCTCCTGACTCTTGATGTGGGTCTGCTGTACGACCTCATCCAGAGCAAATAAATCAGCTAACAAGCGTCTCATTAGCCCTTATTTCCCTCTGAAGTGTGAGAAGTCCTTGTTCTGGAGAGTGTTTGCAAACGCGGCCCTCTCCATCTAATAGACTCAGAGTCGAGTTTTTCAAGAGCGTAGAAAATAAGCGCATATGCTTCTACTGTAAGTGGAGCATCGAGTGGCTCCGTGAAGCTATTAGAAAACAGCTCGAGGAAAAGCCAACATGTATATTTCAGCTATTTTGGATGATCCGTTTAGAGTGAGTATGCAGTAACTGATTCACTGATTCAAATGAACTGTTCAGAGTGAGTATTCTGTAAATGATACACTGATTCAAATGATTCATTCAGAGTGAGTCTCAGTAAATGATTCCATAATTCAAATTATCTGTTCAGAATGAGTGTCCAGCAAATGATACACTGATTCAAATCTTCTGACTGAGTGTCCAGTAAATGATGCACTGATTCTAATGATCTATTCAGCGTGAGTTTCCAGTAAATGATTCACTGATTCTAATGATCCATTCAGCGTGAGTGTCCAGTAAATGATTCACTGATTCTAATGATCCATTCAGCTTGAGTGTCCAGTAAATGATTCACTGATTCTAATGATCCATTCAGCGTGAGTGTGCAGTAAATGATTCACTGATTCTAATGATCCATTCAGCGTGAGTGTCCAGTAAATGATTCACTGATTCTAATGATCCAATCAGTGTGGATGTCCAGTAAATGATTCACTGATTCTAATGATCCATTCAGAGTTCAGATTCATGATTCGTGATTCAAATGATTCATTTGATGATCCATTTAGAGTATGCAGTAACTAATTCACTGATTCGAACGATCTGTTCTGAGTGACTCTCCAGTAAATGATTCAGTAATTGAGTCTCGTGTAAATGATTCACTGATTCAAATCTTCTGAATAAGTGTCCAGTAAATGATTCACTGATTCTAATGACCCATTCAGTGTGTCTCCAGTAAATGTTTCACTGATTCTAATGATCCATTCATGGTTCAGTTTCCTGATTCAAATGATCCATTTGATCATCCATTTAGAGTGAGTACACAGCAGCTGATTCACTAATTCAAATGATCTGCTCAGAGTGAAGGTCCAGTAAATGATTCACTAATTCAAATGATCTGTATAGAGTGAGTCTCCTGTAAATGATTCACTGATTCAAATCTCCTGAATGAGTGAGTGTCCAGTAAATAATTCACTGATTCTAATGATCCATTCAGATTTCAGATTCATGATTCAAATGATCCCTTTTATTATCCATTTAGAGTACGCAGTAACTGATTCAATGATTCAAATTATCTGTTCTGAGTCAGTCTCCAGCAAATGATTCACTAATTCTAATGATCCATTCAGAGTGAGTCTCCCATAACATATTAGGTGCGTTCGACTTCATGCAGCGCTGCGCAGATCGATCGAAGTCTGTCTTAAAGCGGTGCATGCTGGTTAGAAATTTTGGCCGGATTGATGCTGCGCCGACGGCATGTGACTGTCACATGTGGCATCAAAGTACCGCGACAGCGCTTCGAGATCAGACGACTGACTCAGCCCGCGCAGCAACTGAAGAGCGCCTGCATGAGCTCTGATGACGACACCAATATAATACGATTGGCCAAGTTCACCGCATGACAACAACCACGTGTGATTCAGGTTTATTATTGGACAACATCCGTCTCACAAATTTCAAAACAAACAATTAACTGTTGTTCATACCCTCTCTATCTTGTACACATCATGCTTATTAAAAGACTACAGATATTTTACTGCAGTATCATCTTTTGTTAAATAATTTGTTCATACTGACTAGATTGTTTGCACAGGTGTATTCTGCCTTTTTTATACAGACTACTGTATTTAGCTCCATAAACGATTTAAATGACATATTTTAGTAAATAACTTAAATATTAACTCAAATAAGTCTTACAGACTTGTAATACAATAATTATCATCATTGATCCTGACGGTTTCTTAGCAAATTAAGTTATATAAAAATATGTAATATAAAAATATGATTCTAAAATGTTTATTTTCAGTCAAACCATATTACGCAGAAATAAAAGTTAAACGTGTCATTGATGTACCTGCTCTTTCTGGGAAATTTCTACTGAAAGTGTAGCTCATTTATTTTGGTCATTTTGTTCAATCTTTTTGGATTAAAGGGCTTTTTTAAAAATGCCTTCATTATTCAAAATAATCCTATTCGTGGATATTTATTTCATTTTTATGTGCCCTTATTTTCCCCCTTATTTCTGATGCATTTGAATGTAGGCTACTTAACTTAATTTTAATTCATAATTCCCTTACTGTTTAAAAATGAAGTTTGTAGAGACTGTATTTTGATTTTATTTGTACTTTATATCTTTTGTTGTTATTTCAATAAATAAATAAATAAATGATCACGCCATGTGATCGGTAATCATGACTGCAGCAACTTGAGTCCCCGAAGTGGCCGGCTTGACGGCTCCGTTTTCAACTCCGCCCCCGCCTGCACTCGGCTAATCTCGTTGATCACCGGCTGCAGCAGTGCTTAATGTCGAACGCACCTACTCACTGACTGACACGATCGGCTCAGAGTGAGTCTCCAGTAAATGATTCAGTAATTCAAAAGATCCATTCAGAGTGAGTCTCCCATAACATATTAGGTGCGTTCGACTTCATGCAGCGCTGCGCAGATCGATCGAAGTCTGTCTTAAAGCGGTGCATGCTGGTTAGAAATTTTGGCCGGATTGATGCTGCGCCGACGGCATGTGACTGTCACATGTGGCATCAAAGTACCCGCGACAGCGCTTCGAGATCAGACGACTGACTCAGCCCGCGCAGCAACTGAAGAGCGCCTGCATGAGCTCTGATGACGACACCAATATAATACGATTGGCCAAGTTCACCGCATGACAACAACCACGTGTGATTCAGGTTTATTATTGGACAACATCCGTCTCACAAATTTCAAAACAAACAATTAACTGTTGTTCAAACCCTCTCTATCTTGTACACATCATGCTTATTAAAAGACTACAAATATTTTACTGCAGCATCATCTTTTGTCAAATAATTTGTTCATACTGACTAGATTGTTTGCACAGGTGTATTCTGCCTTTTTTATACAGACTACTGTATTTAGCTCCATAAACGATATAAATGATATATTTTAGTAAATAACTTAAATATTAACTCAAATAAGTCTTACAGACTTGTAATACAATAATTATCATCATTGATCCTGACGGTTTCTTAGCAAATTAAGTTATATAAAAATATGTAATATAAAAATATGATTCTAAAATATTTTATTTTCTGTCAAACCATATTACGCAGAAATAAAAGTTAAACGTGTCATTGATGTACCTGCTCTTTCTGGGAAATTTCTACTGAAAGTGTAGCTCATTTATTTTGGTCATTTTGTTCAATCTTTTTGGATTAAAGGGCTTTTTTAAAAATGCCTTCATTATTCAAAATAATCCTATTCGTGGATATTTATTTCATTTTATGTGCCCTTATTTTCCCCCTTATTTCTGATGCATTTGAATGTAGGCTACTTAACTTAATTTTAATTCATAATTCCCTTACTGTTTAAAAATGAAGTTTGTAGAGACTGTATTTGATTTTATTTGTACTTTATATCTTTTGTTGTTATTTCAATAAATAAATAAATAAATGATCACGCCATGTGATCGGTAATCATGACTGCAGCAACTTGAGTCCCCGAAGTGGCCGGCTTGACGGCTCCGTTTTCAACTCCGCCCCCGCCTGCGCTCGGCTAATCTCGTTGATCACCGGCTGCAGCAGTGCTTAATGTCGAACGCACCTACTCACTGACTGACACGATCGGCTCAGAGTGAGTCTCCAGTAAATGATTCAGTAATTCAAAAGATCCATTCAGAGTGAGTCTCCCATAACATATTAGGTGCGTTCGACTTCATGCAGCGCTGCGCAGATCGATCGAAGTCTGTCTTAAAGCGGTGCATGCTGGTTAGAAATTTTGGCCGGATTGATGCTGCGCCGACGGCATGTGACTGTCACATGTGGCATCAAAGTACCGCGACAGCGCTTCGAGATCAGACGACTGACTCAGCCCGCGCAGCAACTGAAGAGCGCCTGCATGAACTCTGATGACGACACCAATATAATACGATTGGCCAAGTTCACCGCATGACAACAACCACGTGTGATTCAGGTTTATTATTGGACAACATCCGTCTCACAAATTTCAAAACAAACAATTAACTGTTGTTCAAACCCTCTCTATCTTGTACACATCATGCTTATTAAAAGACTACAAATATTTTACAGCAGCATCATCTTTTGTCAAATAATTTGTTCATACTGACTAGATTGTTTGCACAGGTGTATTCTGCCTTTTTTATACAGACTACTGTATTTAGCTCCATAAACGATATAAATGATATATTTTAGTAAATAACTTAAATATTAACTCAAATAAGTCTTACAGACTTGTAATACAATAATTATCATCATTGATCCTGACGATTTCTTAGCAAATTAAGTTATATAAAAATATGTAATATAAAAATATGATTCTAAAATATTTTATTTTCTGTCAAACCATATTACGCAGAAATAAAAGTTAAACGTGTCATTGATGTACCTGCTCTTTCTGGGAAATTTCTACTGAAAGTGTAGCTCATTTACTTTGGTCATTTTGTTCAATCTTTTTGGATTAAAGGGCTTTATTAAAATGCCTTCATTATTCAAAATAATCCTACTCGTGGATATTTATTTCATTTTTATGTGCCCTTATTTTCCCCCTTATTTCTGATGCATTTGAATGTAGGCTACTTAACTTAATTTTAATTCATAATTCCCTTACTGTTTAAAAATGAAGTTTGTAGAGACTGTATTTTGATTTTATTTGTACTTTATATCTTTTGTTGTTATTTCAATAAATAAATAAATAAATAAATAAATGATCACGCCATGTGATCGGTCATCATGACTGCAGCAACTTGAGTCCCCGAAGTGGCCGGCTTGACGGCTCCGTTTTCAACTCCGCCCCCGCCTGCGCTCGGCTAATCTCGTTGGTCACCGACTGCAGCTGTGCTTCATGTCGAACGCACCTATTTACTGATTGAAACGATCGGCTCAGAGTCAGTCTCCAGTAAATGATTCAGTAATTCAAATGATCCATTCAGAGTGAGTGTCCCATAACATATTCACTGATTGACAAGATCGGCTCAGAGTGAGTCTCCAGTAAATGATTCGGTAATTCAAATGATACATTCAGAATGAGTGTCCAGTAACTGATTCAAACGATCGGCTCAGAGTGAGTCTCCAGCAAATGATTCACTAATTCTAATGATCCATTCAGAGTGAGTCTCCCATAACATATTCACTGACTGACATGATCGGCTCAGAGTGAGTCTCCAGTAAATGATTCTGTAATTCAAATGATACATTCAGAATGAGTGTCCAGTAACTGATTCAAACGATCGGCTCAGAGTGAGTCTCCAGCAAATGATTCACTAATTCTAATGATCCATTCAGAGTTCGTATTCATGATTCATGATTCAAATGATCCGTTTGATGATCCATTTAGAGTAAGTACACAGTAACTGATTCACTGATTCAAATGATCTGTTCTCAGTGAGTCTCCAGTAAATGATTCAGTAGTTCAAATGATCCATTCAGAGTGAGTCTCCAGTAAAGGATTCACTGTTTTTACAAACCGATCTGGTCTTCCGATTTGGTCTTGAACTTCTAACAAAATCTAAGCATACTTTTTAAGAGCATCCAAATACTTCTTTTACAGTAAGTGGAGCATCGAGTGGCTCCGTGAAGCTATTAGCCAGAAAACAGCTCCAGTAAAAGCCAAGGCCGACATGCATTTTATTATTTATTTTTTTGTAGACTATTTTTAGGTCACCCTCAGAAAAACAACATAAATCATCCCTGGAGCAGGCCAAGATAAATATTAATTTGCTGTCAAGGGCAGGTAAATGTATAAGGATTGTCGCCATTGAAGGGAATAGCCAGTCACCAATAGTTAAGTACAATTTATGGGCCTCCCTTCAAGACTCTCGTGTGTGTTTGGCTTTGAAAGAAAACTCAGATGCCGGACGGAGGTGAACCGGCTTGACACCGAAAACGAGGAATATTTTAAGCATAGCAGAGCAGGTTTTTCCCTCTGGATTAGCTGTCACGGCCTGTAGGTTGATGCGGGAGACTCTGTGACAGCAAGGACATTACGGCCCGACCGGGGTCTGAACCCCTGAGAACACAGACACAAATCAGCCATAAATTACGGCGTCTGTGTGTTGGTGTCAGCGCTGGGTCGCGTGTCAGTCAGGATTTCTCTGACCGCAGCAAATTACTGTCATTTGTCTTTGAGGAGCTAAACGGCGCATTCGCACACCTCCAGGATGAGAACAGCTGCGGTGGATTTACTAACAGCGCATCAGTCTGGACACTGTTTGTAATACATTATCTTTAGCTGTACGGTTTTTTTTTTTTTTTGGGGGGGGGGGGGGGGGGGGGGGGGGGGGGGGGGGGTTGGTTTTAAAGGTGAAAAAAATTACAATTAAAATAAATAAATAAATAAATAAGACACTGTTAAAAGTGATTAGTTGATTTTGAATTGGTTTTAAAAAGTGAGTGAATCTGATGTGTTTAAAAGTGACTAGTTGACCTCTCTTAAAAGGTTTATCACTTTAACCCCCTGGGGTCGAAGCCCGCGGATACGCGTTTTGATGTGTTTTCACATGAAACCGCAGAAAAAAACTTAAATGACACTTTCAGTTTTGATCGTACAGATGTGAGCAATACATCAATCGAATCTGTTAGGTGTCTAGTTTTTTTTTGGGTACACTCACAATAACAACAAAAGTGTGTGCTTTTGCAAAATAAGGAAAATAGACAGTGAAGGCATTTTCTCTTTTCTCTCTCCGTGAACTGTTTTTACAAACGCGTCAGTAAAATGCACTGAAACTCCGCGAAAACTAAACACACAGACATGAGATAGGTATCTATAGAAAGCTTGAAGTGTCTACTTTTAAGTGAGGGTTAAACTTCACTTTTAAAAAGTGAGTAAACTTGATTTATTTTAAAGCGATTACTTGACGTTACTTTACAAAACTGAGTAAACTAGTTGCCTTTAAAAGGGTTACTTGACTAGTTGACTTTACTTAAGCGAGTAAACGTGTTCAATTTAAACCGATAAGTTGAGTTTACTTTAAGAAAGTGAGCAGATGTGTTGCATTTAGTGATTAGTTG
Source organism: Danio kyathit (assembly GCA_903798195.1). Taxonomy (NCBI): domain Eukaryota; kingdom Metazoa; phylum Chordata; class Actinopteri; order Cypriniformes; family Danionidae; genus Danio; species Danio kyathit. The sequence continues at coordinate 83,644,751 of LR812523.1, read as the reverse complement.
ACTTTACAAAAATGAGTAAACGTGTTGCCTTTAAAGTGATTAGTTGACTAAACTTTTAAAAAATGAGTATGCTTATTGCTTTTAAAGTGATTAGTTGACTTTACTTTTAAAAACGTATTATCTTTAGCTGTAAATTATTTTATGTGGGTTGAAGGTGAATAAATAAATAAATAAATAAATAAATAAATAAGACAAAAACTAAAAAAGTTTACTTTTAAAAACTTAGTAAACATGTTGTGTTTCAAGTGGTTAGTTGACTAGTTGACTTAAGTGAGTAAACTTAAAACGATTAGTTGAGTTTACTTTAAAAGTGAGTAAACCCATTGCTTTTAAAGGATTTAGTTGACTTTACTTTGAAAAAGTGAGTAAACCTGTTGCTTTTAACGCGATTAGTTGATTTTACTTTTAAAAACGTAAACCTTTTGCTTTTAAAATTATTATTTGACTAGTTGACTTTATTTAATATTAAGTGAGCCATAAATTATGGCGTCTGTTTGTCGGTGTCAGCGCTGGGTCGCATGTCATATTATGCTGCTGTCAATGTTTTTTTGTTCTTTTGTTTTTTGTCGGTCAAGGGCAAAAAAAGGTTATTTATATATAAATAAATAAATATATATATATATATATATATTATAGGGGGGATAGACACTTTTTAATCTAGATTAATCTCACTGTAATCTTGGAATTAATCTAGATTAAAATGTCTCATTTGAATTCTGCTGAAGGCATTCAGAATATATGTGCTGCCCAAATAATGACTAAAAGTAAGTCTTTGAGAACGGGTTTCTCAAGCCAGGTGGCGCATTAGACCAGGGGCTCATCTGCGATTTCCAAAATGCATCACAAACTGCTTGAGGAACTGTTCTACTATGATAATTAGTGATGAAAATAAATGATGTTCAATAAGATGTACTTGTGTTTACTCACTGTTTATTCAGTTAAACATGAATGTTGAGCTGTAGGCCTACATAAGCTCCAAACAGAGATTTTTGATGACCTTAATCCAACTAAAGTCATAACTGAACTAATCAGAAATGGAATTAAGACATGTGCCCCCGGTTTCACAAACAAGGTTTAAGGCTAGTCAAGATTAAATTGCATGTTTGAGCTGTCTCAACTCAAAATAACTTGCAGTGAGATGTCTTAAAATACATCAGTGTCATTTTTTGTCTCCAGGTGCACACCAGTAATATATTTTTCTAAGGCCATTTTAATAAATGTGGCTTAAATAGCCTAATTTATCTAAGGCCTAGTCCTAGCTTAATCTAAGCCCTGTTTGTGAAACTGGGCCGTGGAGTATGCAGATATTAGTGGTATTATTAAAGTAAACACCACAATCAAGCTATTACCGTCATGTAGGACTTTTCGCCATATTTTCCGACAAGATCCACACACACGGCTGTCAGTAAAGGACCGCACATACACACACACACACACACACACACACACATACACACACACACATCGCGAAATGCGGAAGATTTTTCTTTCCATTCGGCGTGCGTTATTAAATTCCATAACACTCTGACCAGTCCTTACTCCTTATTTGCGTCTAATACCCAATGCAGTTTGTCATGGGGGCATGAATGAAATGTTCATGAGTGAAAGTAAAACTGCTGAACTGCAGTTAAAGTCACCCCAAATGACAGGAAACTCTTCATGAAAGCACTTCACGTAAACACCTTCATTATATTATTGTCTATTAAGGCAAATAACTAGATTACAGATGTCCATGTAAGCGTAGTCAGTAGTGTCTTCGAAGTAAGTGAAAGATCCAGAAGGGCATCCTGCTGATTTGATTCAGAAGGGCACTCTTTTGTCAGACGGCTCACCAGTCAGGTATACATCCACGCTAAAATATCAAGGTGAAAGTCATCATAGCTTGAGTAGAATAGACCCAGCTCCCAACCCAATTTTGAGAATAGATTAATGGCGATATTTTTTTTATCGCCCGATAAGAGTCTCACGTTAAAGGCCGTCACACACCGGATGCGCCGCTCAGCGCCGCGACACGGCGCGCACATGACAGTTGAAAGTATTGCACACCAGACGCGCACATTTGCAGCCTATTTAAATCGAAACTAATCAGATGGCGCTCTGTGGCGTGGCAGAATTATGAACAGTGTCCTGAGTCGTGACTGGGCGCCGCGGACAGCCGCCGACTTGCGGCGCTGGTGTGTGTACTCTAATTGAAACCTATTTTTAGAATTCTGAAATGCGTGGCACTGCGCGGCGCGACGCCGAGCGGCGCTTCTGGTGTACGACCTGCTTAACACAGCACGTTAACGCCGATAACGGTCCACCACTAATATATACATAAAAAAAAAAAATAAATAATAATAATAATATATATATATATATACAGCAATGTGATATAATGCAGATTTCATAACACACAGTACATTCTGTATGAGCAAATAAATATAACAATAAATAAATAAATAAACAAATCATTGCAAAAAGTGATTAGTGGACTTTACTTAAAGAGTGAGTAAACATTATTTTTTTAACTGATTAGATTTTCTTTACCTAAAAATTAGTAAACTCATTGTTTTTTAAGTGGTTAGTTGACTGATTGACAATACTTAAAATACTGAGTCGAAGCATGTATACTGTTTACAAATACAATATCTGTACATTGTTTTATGTGGTTCAAAAGCAAAAAGCGGGATTTCAAGCACATTTTCATTTTATATATATATATATACATACATTTACTGAAAAAAATGATTCAAAGATGATTCCTTGGATTTACAATTATTATTTTTTTTAATTCAACCCATATAAATTGTTTGCATCATTTCTTTGTTCAATGTATATGCATACATATAGATAATCTTTTTTCATTATTGTTTTTTTTTTAAGTGTGAATTGCATATCTTATATCCAGAAAGAAGCTGATTGGTTCCTGCAGTCCAATTATTGCCACTCCTTCATGGTCAGCTGACTCTTTAATGGCCTATAAAAGTCTCTTTCATCACTTCCTGTTTCAGCCATGTGCTCACGTGTGTTGTGGATTCTGATAGTTTGACTCTGTTAGTAAGAATGAAAGAAAAGTGTATGTGTGTATTGAACTGAGAATTGCCTGTTAGAGGTTTACTAGTGTGTGCTAGCTGTTTTGGCTAACTATTTTGATTAACTGACCACTGCCTGCTCTCTGACTATGATTTATGAGTGGTCTCAAGTTGGGTTTGTTGTTTTATTTTGAGAATTTGGGAGATTATTTAATTTTATTATTTTGACCTGGTCTGCTCCTACAGATACATTTTAGTAAGTTTTAATTAATGATAAGAGTAAACAATTTTCACAATTATTAATAATAAAAAAAATGAATTAAAAAAAACAAAAACATAAAAAAACTAACTTTTGTTTTTAATTAAACTGTTTATAAGTGGATTTGCCTTTCAAGTTGCACCCTCACTTTGAGTAAATAAAGAGTGATGAGTACATGAATGTGAAAAACCTTTTAAAGCTGCGGTCACACTGCACTCCCCCCCCCCCCCCCCCTTAGACTTCCATTCATACGCACGTGAATGCGTCAGACTGGAAACACAAGGTCGTGTGTCAAGTTTTCGCAGGTCGCTGCATTGCAAAGTTCAAGCTTGGTGAACTCTGACCTGAGAAATGGCATCACTTGACTGCGTGAGACCAATAGAGGATGAAAACATGACCTTTCTGGACAGAAATTTAAAACATGGACCAATCATTCACTTTTTTTTTAATGTCTAATAAACTTGTTTAATGCCGCCCCTTTTCCTAGCACTGCACGACAGAGTTTTGCATGCTCAAACTCTAGCGTGACCGCAGCTTTATTTGCATTCATTTATGCGGTTTTGTACTTCGTTTACTCGTACAATACAGAATACTCCTTGTCAGCTGGTAATGTTTTCTTCAGAATATTTACTTGCATCAAAGTGCTACAATTGTGTTAAATTCAACAGCAATGTGTATCTGACCATAGTTCAATACACAATGAATAAGTATTTATTAATTTATGAATGATTTATTTATTTATGAATGATCTCAGATAATGTAAGTATTTAAAAAGAAAATACATATAATGTCCCCTTTCACAGTAATAAATGAACATACATTGACCAATAGCCTCCAGTTGAATCTAACAACTGATGCTAAAGCAGCTCTAAAAATACAATGTTGGTATAATTCTGCTTGTTTTAGATGATTTTGGTTATGCGTCATGTTCACAACACCTTAGTTTCAGTTCATGGTTTGTTCTCATTCAATAGTGTCAGTGCAGTCAAACAAAGGGTGTAGGTTTGTTCTTGACCAAAGTAGTGCCAGCGGGCTAAAGTTGGCCCATGGTAATCTTTGGTTTGGCCCATCTGAACAGCGAGGGAGAATGATGGTGATTTGGTTGGGGCGAATGCCTTTGACCGAGATTGTCATTTTTAATTTAATGTGTACCCTTTTGTTTAATTGTGGAGCTACAAAAAGCCAACTAAAATGAAATGTTTCATATGAATCAGACTTTTAAAATGTAAATACTGTTAATTGACAGATGCACAAGACATCGGTGAGCAAATCAAGGCAGGAGCAGCTCGACTAGTGTATGCAGTACTGAGCTCCACTGTGTTATAAATGGGATTGTTTATGCTTTTATTATAAGTTGATTATAAAACTTAAACTATACCGCATCATCATTTAATGTTTTAAAGCAACTTTTTTTTTTCTAGTTATTTTAAATAAGCGAACAAATTAAATGTAATGTAATACAGTTTAGTAATTTGAACTTCGGCCCACAGCCCTCAATCAAGATTACTTTTTATCTTCATAAGAAAAAGTTTGTGCACCCCTGCTCTTGACATTGGTGGGGATCTATGAACTTTTAGTTTTCAGACCATATCATTCATTCATGTATTACCCATATATTCAGACTACATCAGCCTGCTATCATGTTAGATTGTGCATCAAAGCGGGAAAAAAATTATGTTACCTTTATGATGTTGTACACGGGGCTGGACTGGGACAAAAAAATCGACCCTGGCATTTTGGGCCAGAGCGGCCCACTACATACAATCAAAATGCTACCCATCTGTGCATGGCCTTGAATATGTTTACCAACTCCTATTCTGTAAAAGCACATATATAGGAAATAATCAGAGTTGACTAACTTTTTCAAAAATATTTTATTATTATAATCAAATTATAATCCATCGTGTGTGTGTATCTGTGTGTTTTGAGGGAGCCTATATTAAATGATGAACAACAAAAACTGCCTGCTGACATACACACACACACACACACACACACACACACACACACACACAGTTAATGTTGATTAACAATTATAAAGTTAAATAATAAAATCAATGTATCAGAGACCCTTAACAAATAAAAATGTTTAACTCAACAGTGAACATCAAAACATAGCTTAAATATTATATATAGTCAATCAAATTGACTTAAACGATTAAAAAACACTGCAACAAATATTTATTTGGGTCCTAACTATAAAACCACATCTAAAACAATTGTAGTATTCGTTTTGCTTAAGTTGCACACTAGTTTGATCATGTATAAATATCATTATAACCATATTGTATAAATATTATAATAACTATAAGCCTACATGCTGACAATCAAAAACAAAAAATTGTATTATATGACAGGTGATTGTCTTCTGACATACAGTAGAGGGTGAGAAGCAAACAGTTCTTTAGGATCTATATAATTTGTAAAATAAAGACTTGCAGGTTAAGGAAACAGCATGGGAGGAAGTTGCTGTGGGACTTGGTGCAGATGAGAAGTAAAAATGAAAAGTGTATTTATATAGATAGATGGGTAACTAGAGAGAGATGGATTGATGTGCAACAGCCACCAATCCGCTGCAGACGCAGCCCATGTGAAAGGCAAACGTCTGCCCGCTGCTTCTGTTCTCCATACACGCTGCGCAAAATAGGAGTTTGTGATTGGGTCAGCCTAATGTCAATAAAGAAAAGAACCAATGGGCTGCAGATTGTCACATGGGCCGATCTGTTCAAAATAATAATAATCTAACTTTCAGAGCGTCACAGATCACAGCATCGTCAATAAATTAGGCATAAAAAAACTATAGCCTGCTAAGCATTTTATGGGCCGATCAAATCATAAGAATCAGAATCAGTTTAATTGCCAAGTGTGCTTCACACACACAAGGAATTTGTTCTGGCTACAGAAGCTTCCAGTATACATAAAGTGACAAGTGACAACACAAAATTAAATATGAGAAAAGACGATAAACATTAAACAGAGATGCAGTTAGTCAAAGGATCTGAATGTTTAGTTGTATTTTTTTTTTAAATGTATTATTATTATTATTATTATTATTATTATTTATTTATTTATATATTTATATATGTATATATATATATATTTTTTTAAGCTCATGTTAGCTTTTTGTGGTGGTATGACTCGAGTAGAAAATGTGATTAAACTTTTCTGCATGTCTGTTAATGTTGACTTTTTTTAAAACTGTATTATTATTATTTTATTTATTTATTTATTTATTTATTTTTATTTTTATTATTTTTAAAGCTCATGTTAGCTTTTTGGGGTGGTATGACTTATGTAGAAAATGTGATTTTAAGCTTTTCTGCATGTCTGTTAATGTTGACTTTTTTTATGTGTTGTTGTTGTTGTTGTTGTTGTTGTTGTTGTTGTTTATTATTATTATTATTATTATTTATTTATTTATTTTTAAGTTAATTAAATTATTGGTGGGGACAGTAGTCAGTGGATATTGGTAGGGACATGTCCTCTTCGTTCGTGCTAAATCTTTGCCCCTCAGTCAAACTGATTTATATTGTTGAATCTTATAAATGCAAAGTCCCTTTACATTTGAAGCCTCTTTTATAAGGCCTAACTAGATCAGTGTATTGTTTTAATATGAAGCTTTTTTTTTTTTATAACTGTTTTATTTATTACTGACAATAGTAATGCAGAACACGAGTTAAAGCAAGAAACAGATGGAGCAGCGTTTTTCACTCAATGATTCTGTTCACATCCGTCACCGTGTTTAATAAATGTTTCAGGCTTACATTTGCTTGATTTGAGGAAAAACACTGGCTGGATTAAAAGGCCATTTCAAATAACAAAAACAGTTTTCACTTCTGAAATGAAGCAGCGTTTTATCATGAAAAGCCTCTGCAGCTCATTTATATTTAAATAAGCAACATTTAAATGCTGATATTTATATTTAAAATGCATCTATTTTGTCTTTTATCCTTCTCTACTTTTACCTCATGTCTTATAAAGCATAGTGGTCAACTTCTCTTTAGTGTGCTTTGGTAAACAAATGAAATAACTTTTTAAGCTCTACACATTTGTCATTTAAATGCAATTCAGCCGTCCTTACCTATTAAACAAAGCACAGAAGTTGTGTCTGCAAAAAAAGTTGTATCATAAAATCTATCTAATATTTTAAGTATCTGTATGCTTATTTTAGGGAATCTTCACTTGGTACATTCCAAAACAAAATATCATGTTTTATTGCACTACATCTGAGTTATCCATGAAACGTTTGAGTGAATGTCCAGAAAATGATTCACTGATTCTAATGATCCATTCAGAGTCACCAGTAAATGATTCACTGATTTAGATTATCCATTCAGAGTGAGTGTGCAGTAAATGATTCTTTAATTCAAACGCAACATTCAGAGTGTCCACGAAGGTAATTCACTGATTCAAATGAACTGTTCAGAATGAGTCACTAGTAAATGATTCACCGAATTAATTGATTTGTTCAGAATGAGTGTCCAGTTAAAAAAAAAACACTGATTCAAATTATCTATTCAGAATGAGTCTCTAGTAAATGACTCAATCGAAAATGAACCACTCAGAGTGAATGTCCAGTAAATGATCCACTGATTTAAATGACCCATTCAGAGTGAGTGTTCAGTAAATGATTCACTGACTATAATGATCCAATCAGAGTGCGTGCCAAGTAAATGATTCTCTGATTCACTTGATTCATACAGAATGAATGTCCAGTAAAATATTCACTGATTCAAATCGTCCAATAAGAATTGAGGTGCGTTCGACATTAAGCGCAGCTGCAGCCGGTGATCAACGAGATTAGCCGAGCGCAGGCGGGGGCGGAGTTGAAAACGGAGCTGTCAAGCCGGACACTTCGGGGACTCAAGTTGCTGCAGTCATGATTACCGATCACATGGCTTGATCATTTATTTATTTATTTATTTATTGAAATAACAACAAAAGATATAAAGTACAAATAAAATCACAATACAGTCTCTACAAACTTCATTTTTAAACAGTAAGGGAATTATGAATTAAAATTAAGTAGCCTACATACAAATGCATCAGAAATAAGGGGGAAAATAAGGGCACATAAAAATGAAATAAATATCCACGAATAGGATTATTTTGAATAATGAAGGCATTTTAATAAAGCCCTTTAATCCAAAAAGATTGAACAAAATGACCAAAGTAAATGAGCTACACTTTCAGTAGAAATTTCCCAGAAAGAGCAGGTACATCAATGACACGTTTAACTTTTATTTCTGCGTAATATGGTTTGACAGAAAATAAAATATTTTAGAATCATTTTTTTATATTACATATTTTTATATAACTTAATTTGCTAAGCAATCGTCAGGATCAATGATGATAATTATTGTATTACAAGTCTGTAAGACTTATTTGAGTTAATATTTAAGTTATTTACTAAAATATATCATTTATATCGTTTATGGAGCTAAATACAGTAGTCTGTATAAAAAAGGCAGAATAAACCTGTGCAAACAATCTAGACATTATGAACAAATTATTTAACTAAAGATGATCCTGCAGTACAATATTTGTAATCTTTTAATACGCATGATGTGTACAAGATAGAGAGGATATGAACAGTTAATTGTTTGTTTTGAAATTTATGAGACGAAACACACGTGGTTGTTGTCATGCGGTGACCTTGGCCAACCGTGTAATATCGGTGTCGTCATCAGAGCTCGTGCAGTCACTCTTCAGGTGCTGCACGGCCTGACTCAGTCGTCTGATCTCGGAGCGCTGTCGCGGTACTTTGATGCCACCCACATAGCAAACAGACTTGGCCCAAATGTGGCCTCATTATGGCACTGCTGGTGTGTTGACGGCACTGGCATGCATAATGTCAGCCGAATGTGGGCCATGCATGGCAATGATGGCACTGCATGCATGACGGCCAACTACAATTGGGCCAGTTGTGGATGGGAGTTGTGTGGCCCAGATCAGTGTAGCGATTGTTCACATTGTTTAGGTAACATTAAGCTGGGTTATGGCTCAGTTTTTTTTGGTTTCTGGTTAAAGGGTGGTGTTGATATGGTTAATTTATAGCTGAGAATCTGTACCAATAATGAACCTGTTTTGGCCCAGTTCAGGGCCAGTTAAGAGTAATAAATTGGCTGAGATTCGGGCCAGTTATGGCCCATGCATGGCCCTTGTCTTTAATCAAGTTATGGGCCACTTCAGGACCGTCATTCTTTGCGGTACTTGGGCCAAGGGAAAAGTTTTTGAGTGGCCCAGAGCTGGGCCAGAAAACATTTGCTATGTGGGAATAATAAACCTGTTTTGGCCCAGTTCAGGGCCAGTTAAGGGTAATAAATTGGCTGAGATTCGAGCCAGTTATGGCCCATGCATGGCCCTTGTCTTTAATCAAGTTATGGGCCACTTCAGGACCGTCATTCTTTGCAGTACTTGGGCCAAGGGAAAAGTTATTGAGTGGCCCAAAGCTGGGCCAGAAAACATTTGCCATGTGGGCACATGTGACAGTCACATGGTGTCAGCACAGCATCAATCCGGACAACATTTCTAACCGGCATGCACCGCTTTAAGACAGATTTCGATCGATCTTGCGCAGCGCTGCATGAAGTCGAACGCACCTATTATGAACAACTGATTGAAATGATCCATTCAGAGTGAGTGTCCAGTATATGATTCACTAATTAAAATGAACCATTTATAATAATTGTTTCACTGATTCAAATGATCCATTCAGAGCGAGTCTCCAGTAAAAATGAACAAGTGATTGAAATGATCCATTTAGAGTGAATCACAAGCAAATGACTCACTGATTTTTCTGAAAAGATTGTACTTTTATCCATTGCTACATTATTGTGGCATCACATAGAGATCAAATCCAAGCTGTGCGCACATGCACTTTTCAGCCAAGATGTGTGGCCTGCAAAAAAAAAAATGATGTGCACCCTAATATAGCATCAGGATTGAACGCTGCGATCTGAACTTGGATGCTTTGTGACATTTTAACTTGATGTTCCTTTTAAGGCCACAGATATACAGCCCAAAGTTTCCCCGGAGAGAGCAATAGAAAGTAATTCCAGCTGGCGCGGCGTAAAGATCTGCTCTTCATGAGAGAACTTTGAAAGCGATAAGCCCAGATATATGACTGATGCCCTTTTCAACAAAGCAACGGAGAACATCAAATACCATCTCCAACTTTTCAAACACTCCATTTAATCGCAGCATTTCATCCCAATCGCAGCTCATCTATAATAAATACACTCAGACGTATTTATTACACCCCCATGTGTGTGGATCAATGCACATATTGCCAATTTACACACACACGCACACACAAGCGCTGTTGTATTATGTTTTTGCAGATATTCCCAATTAAATAGCAATTAATAACTATTCAGAGGAAGTCTCCAGTTAAATTTGAACCGCTGATTCAAAAGATCTGTTCAGAGTGAATCCATGTGACTGCATGTCCAGTAAATGACTCGCTGATTCATTTGATTTGTTCAGAATAAGTGTTGAGTAAAATATTCACTGGATCAAATGATCCATTCAGAGTGAGTGTTCAGTAATTGATTCACTGATTCAAGTGATCCGTTCAGAGTGAATTTCCAGTAAATGATTTACTGATTCGCTTGATTTGTTGAGAATAAGTGTCGAGTAAAATATTCACTGATTCAAATGATCCATTCATAGTGAGTGTTCAGTAAATGATTCATTGATTTCAAATGATCTGTTCAGAAAGAATGTCCAGTAAATGATTCACTGATTCGCTTGATTTGTTCAGAATACGTGTCAAATAAAATATTCACTGATTCAAATGATCCATTCAGAGTGAATGTCCAGTAAATGATTCACTGATTCAAGTTATTCAGAGTGAGTGTTCAGTAAATGATTCATTGATTAAAATGATCCAGTAAATTATTCACTGGTTTGCTTGATTTGTTTTAGAATAAGTGTCGAGTAAAATATTCACTGATTCAAATGATTCATTAATTCAAACGATCTGTTCAGAGCAACTGTTCAGTAAATTATTCACTGATTTAAGTGAGCCATTCAGAGTGTGTCTAGTAAATGATTCACTGATTCAAGTTATTCATAATTAGTATCCAATAAATGATTCACTGATTTAAATGATCCTTTCAGAGTGAGTGTCCAGTAAATGAATCTCTGATTCAAATGATCCGTTTAGAGTGAATATTTAGTAAATGATTCACTGATTCAAGTGATCTGTTCATAGTGAATGTTTAGTAAACATTTCAATTGATACATTCAGAGTTGTTTAGTAAATAAATCACTGATTCAAATTATCCAATTAGAGTGAATGTTCAGTAAATGATTTACTGATTCAAGTTATTCAATATAAGTGTCCAGTAAATGATTCACTGATTCAAATGATCTGTTCAGAGTGAATGTCCAATAAATTATTCACTGATTCAAGTTATTTAGAGTGAGTGTTCTGTAAATGATTCATTGATTCAAATGATCCAGTTAATGATTCACTGGTTCGCTTGATTTGTTTTAGAATAGGTGTCGAGTAAAATATTGACACATTCTTGTGTGTATGAATGGAGATCTATGGGGAGAAAAATCCAGTGTGACCACAGCTTCATTCAGAGTGAATGTCCAGTAAATGATTCACTGACTCAAATGATCCGTTCAGAGTGAATGTCCAGTAAATGATTCACTGACTCAAATGATCCGTTCAGAGTGAGTGTCCAGTAAATGGTTCACTGACATAAATGATCCGTTCAGAGTGAGTGTCCAGTAAATGATTCACTGACTCAAATGATCCGTTCAGAGTGAGTGTCCAGTAAATGGTTCACTGACTTAAATGATCCGTTCAGAGTGAGTGTCCAGTATATGGTTCACTGACTCAAATGATTCGTTCAGAGTGAGTGTTCAGTAAATGATTCACTGATTCAAATGAGCCGTTCACAGTGAATGTTTAGTAATTGATTCACTGATTCAAGCCCAGACTGATGCCTTTTTCAACAAAGTAACGGAGAACATCAAATGCCATCTCCAACTTTTCAAACACTCCATTTAATTGCAGCATTTCATCCCAAATGCAGCTCATCTATAATAAATACACTCAGACGTATTTATTACACCCCCATGTGCGCGGATCAATGCACATATTGCCAATTTTACACACACACAAACGCTGGAGTATTATGTTTTTGCAGATATTCCCTATTAAATAGCAATTAACCCAGAATGCACCCGCATATGTTTGGGTAAATTGGAAGATAATGAATTATAAATTGGTCTTGAGGAATTAAGCGAAAACCAATTAAAACCTGAGCAAGTTTTATTACCTTAAGAGAATCTGAAGTAAAACCAGACGAAATAAACGAAGGGACGCTGCATGACATTAGTCGTCCACTTTGAATTGTTTGCAAGGTTGAAGCGCGCTGAGCATAAAATAAATAAATAAATAAATCAAATAAATAAAGAATTGCTTCATTAAAGGAAACATCCAGCCAGAAGGGCAGACAGTTAATTAAATGATACTAGCGGCGCTCTGAAGAGAGGCTGGTGCAAGGTGTGAGGATGGATTAGATGCCAGCCTAGCCTCGCTTTTTGCTTCTTTTACATTTCGACAAACCTGTTTTCAGAGCTCACATTTCACTAATACGACAGTGTCAATAAAGCCACTGACAGCAGAACAGCTCTTCAAGGAGAACACAAGCCAAACATGAACATGCTGGCATTATTTATTCAATCTCTGTATAAAGGAGAGTCTGCCCGGTAACAAGGAACTGTGTTTCATTATATTAAATAACATTGTAAAAGAAAATGCTGGGCTACACACAATTGATTTGTGTTGGGACAACATGAAGGAATTAAACCAGCAGGCCCAGGACGTCAACATGATGTCAAATTGATGTTGTACCCAAATGTCAAGGGGATGTTGAATTTTGTTTGGAAATGAAAATCAGATGACATCAGAACCCAACGTCCAACTTAAAATCAACCAAATTTCAACGTCTAATGATTTCAACGTCTACAGCTTGACGTTGTGTGGACGTTACCACTATGACGTCTATCAGATGTTGGATTTTTGTTGCCATACCTGACGAATAAATGTAAAAACTGCTGGGCTCCACACAATTGGTTTTTGTTGGGGCAACATGAAGGAATTAACCCAGCAGGCCCAGATTGACATTGCATTTTGTTTGTGGATGAAAATCGGGTTGACGTCAGAACCCAACGTTCAACGTAAATCGACCAAATATCAACGTCTAATGATGTTACAGCTTGATGTTGTGTGGACGTTACCACTATGACGTCTATCAGACGTTGGATATTGGTTGCCATACCTGACGAATAAATGTCAGTATTTGATGTCAATATGACGTTGGTTTAAGATGTTGGCTTGACATTAGATTTTGGTCACTTTCTGACACAACCTAAAATCAACCAAATATCAACGTCATTTGACGTCGTTATTGGATGTCAAAATAACGTTGTCCTTAGACGCTGGCTAGACATTGAATTTTGGTCACCTGACATCACGACCTGACTCTAACCTGATATTATGATGTTGTGTGCCTGCTGGGTATTCTGGGTTCCAGACATTTCCTTTATGATCTCCCAACACAAATCGATTAGGTTGACATAATTATTGTTTACAAATTTAAGTGGATTGAACATAAAACAAGTAAGTTGTCCAAAAATAAACTAAGGAATTGTGTTAATTCAGTTAATTGTACATAAGTAGTTTAAACAAGCAACAAAAACATTTTTTGAGTGTAGTTTTTATTATTATTATTATTATTATTATTATTATTATTATTATTATTATTATGTCCATTAAAATCAGTTCAACACTGGATTTTTGTCACTTTCTAACACAACCTAAAATCAACCAAATATCAACGTCTAATGATGTTACAGCTTGACGTTTTGTGGACGTTACTACTATAACGTCTATCAGACGTTGAATTTTTGTTGCCATATCCGATGAATAAATGTAAAAACTGCTGGGCTCCACACAATTGATTTTTGTTGGGGCAACATGAAGGAATTAACCAAGCAGGCTCAGATTGACATTGCATTTTGTTTGTGGATGAAAATCTGGTTGATGCAGAACCCAACATTCAACCTAAATCAACCAAATATCAACGTCTGATGTTACAGCTTGACGTTGTGTGGACGTTACCACTATGACGTCTATCAGATGTTGGATTTTGGTTGCCATACCTGACAAATAAATATCTGTATGTGATGCCAATATGACGCTGGTTTAAGGTGTTGGTTCAACGTTGGATTTGAGTCACTTTTCAACACAACCTAAAATCAACCAAATATCAACTTCTAATGAGGTTACAGCTTGACATTGTGTAGATGTTATCATTAGGACGTCTGTCAGATGTTGGATTTTGGTTGCCATACCTGACAAATAAATGTCAGTATTTGTCGTCAATATGACGCTGGTTTAAGATGTTGGCTCAACGTTGGATTTTGGATCACTTTCTAACACAACCTAAAATCAACCAAATATCAACGTTTAATGTTTCAGCTTGACGTTGTGTGGATGTTACTACCATACCTGCCAACACTCCCGTTTTTCCCGGGAGTCTCCCCTATTTCAGACCCATCTCCTGTATTGTTTTGTCTCTCGGAAAACTCCCGGAATTACCCCCCAGGGTAATTGTATTTAACAAACTCCTCCTAGGGATTTTTAGATTGTCATCTAAAGGCCTTGGTGATGTTAAATTGTGAAGATCTGGAGTTTTTGTCGAAGGGTGTGTCCTTGGCGGCCTCACAAACTTTGATGTTTCGCCATCAAACAGGAAGTTGTTATAACTCAGGCATGCATTATCTGATCTACCTCAAAATCCACACATTTGATAATAATCCTGACCTGAACACGTTTACATGCCAATATCTAGTTACAGTCATAGTGCCACCTGCTGGCAACAGAAAGTGACATGTTTAAAAGTGTCCTAGAAATTATATCAGATCGAATCCATGTTCCATTAGTTTAATCCAAAGGTCTTTGTGATGTTAAATTGTGAAGATCTAGAGTTTTCCCCAAAGGGCGTGTCTGTGATGGATTGACAAAGTTCAGTGTATATGGAAGAAGTACTTATAACTCAGCCACACAATGTCTGATCAGCCTGAACATTCACAGGATCGATGAGATTCCTCTCCTGAAGACATCTACATGTTAATATTGAGTCACAGTCATAGCGCCACCTGCTGACAGAAGGATCTTTGGCATAAATTGTTAATTTTTCACTGTTCTCTATCATCTTAAGGCCACCAGGAAGCCATGAGCCTGGGTGCCAGGTCCCTTTCATAGCTGCTTGCAGCTTTAATTACTTTTAATATTTAATGTTTCTCCTGATTTTAAACATTATTTTAAAGTTGTATTAACTATTCGCCCCAACATAATAATCATTGTGCTAATTTTTGGACTTTTTTTAGTTAGCTAGTTAGTCATTTTCAGTTGTGTCTTTGGTACTGACTAATCTAATGTATATGCACAAATATAATACTGTAAAGCATCCTATATAAAATATGAATGTAAAAGAGAGATTTGTGAGGAGTGTACTTATTTGTGACTGATACTCCTATACCTTCAATGCCAACACTATTATTTTTAAAAGCAGAGCAGGTTTGTCAGTCATGTTGGACATTGGATTAGATGTTTATCGGACTGTAACAGGAATGATGGATTGCCCATGGGAATCAGAGCGCATCAAAGCCAATATGCTTTCAGAAATAACAACAAATGACAGAGTAAATGAACGTCTCCAGCATTAATCTAACGTGCTGCTTATGTAATTTAATATCACACTCATTTATTCTTCAAGGCGCCTCATCCATGCGATGGTATGCTAATTTAATTCATTTAATTTGATCAACACATTGCTGTGATGAACTGCTTGCTTTCCCAGATCTTTCCCGCTTCAACCTTCCCATGGAATATTTATTTATTTGTTTGTTTGTTTATTTATTTACAAATTTATTTACACATTTATTTGTTTATTTATTTACATATTTACTTGACTTATTATTGTATTTATTTATTTACTTATTTATTAGTTTATTTACTGATTCTCTTTTCAGCTAAGTCCCTTTATTAATCCGGGGTTGCCACAGCAGAATGAACCGCCAACTTATCCAGCATATGTTTTACGCAGTGGATGTCCTTCCAGCTGCAACCCATCCCTGGGAAACATCCATTCACACTCATACACTATGGCCAATTTAGTTTTACCCAATTCACCTGTACCACATGTCTTTGGACTGTGGGGGAAACCCACGCGAACGCAGGGAGAACTTGCAAACTCCACACAGAAATGACCACTGATCCAGTCGAGGCTTGAACCAGCGACCTTCTTGCTGTGAGGCGATTGTGCTACCCACTGTGTGCCACCGTGTCACTATTATTATAAAAAAGGAAACTACACTTTGTCACAACGGTTGGGTTTCTTCATATTTGACCCAACATTGGTTAACAGCAACCCAGCTTTTTACATTACAAACCACAGGACAGGGACAATTCTCCAGCAGGATAGCGCTCCTTCTCATACTTCAGCCTCCACATCAAAGTTCCTGAAAGCAAAGAAGGTCAAGGTGCTCTAGGATTGGCCAGCCCAGTCACCAGACATGAACATTATTGAGCATGTCTGGGGTAAGAATGAGGAGGAGGCATTGAAGATGAATCCAAAGGATCTTGATGAACTCTGGGAGTCCTGCAGGAACGCTTTCTTCACCATTCCAGATGACTTTATTAATAAGTGATTTGAGTCATTCAGAGATGTATGATGCAGTCCTCCAAGCTCATGACGGAGTCAGACACAATATTCATTCTGTTTCCACTGCAGCATGACTTTATATTCTATACTGGACATTATTTCTGTTCAGTGACAAGACTTTAGTCTAAGCAGAGTCAGACCTTACTGTCCTAATGAAATCATTAACAATCAAGGCATGATCATATTTTATTGTGCTCAAATAAGTGTAATCTAGAGGCCTTTGCCTTTCATAGACTAGAAGTCAAGCTATTATATGTTGTTCCTAAAACATGGATAGGCCACAAGACTTTTTTTCAGCTACTGTATAGTCATTATTGCTTTCTTGCTTAAAATCTGCAATGTTTATGTGGCAAATAAATACACGAGTGTCTTTTGTAATTTAAATTCTGTGAATTGCTTCATCCTCAGAGAGATGTGCTTAATTTTAAGAAGATGCACAAGCTTCTTTCATGAAAATGAAGAAAGAACAAAGTATGAAATAGCCTTGAGCACGATGCATATTTATTTATTTATTTTTACTCTAAATCATTGACAGTTCTGCTTCTTTGCAGGTGAAATACAATCCACCATATTTACCTCGTAAAAACCTCCATCTAACTAAAAACTACACTATAAATAAGCAGCTGTTCCATATTTTGTGATTCATTTTTTGTTTATTTCTGCTTTTAAATTGCATTATGGGACCTTTCTTCCAATCACTTTTAGCCTTGAAAAGTAAAAAAAAAAAAAAGTCATTTTTAATATGTTAAAGTGATATTTAAAGTGTCTGGGTTGGTGTTGTATATTACACTATAAAAGCTTGTAATAAACTGCAGCACATTTTCTGTTATTGTACTCTTATTTCTCTAGATATTATTTCTAATACATTATATTATTATTTTAAACTGCTAAAATGTCAATAAAAGTCACTTTGTTAAACTGTAGAGTTGAATTTTCAACAATTTTGCCAAAGCGACCTACAATTGAGGCATTCAGTGATTCAACGAGAGGCAATACACACAAGTGCTGACTATACAAAGTAACTTGCTTGTGCTCAGAGAATTAAGTGCTAGAGTATTTCTACAGGTGGTTCATCAAGCCCACTCACCTGTGGGAGGCACACTTCATAAATGCACAGTGTTTGTAAGTACTGCAGAGACAACAAACCGTTGACGTCTTCTCTATCATAATTCAGCTCTTTTGGGAAATGTGCATCAACCAACATATGCTCATTCTGAAAATGTAGCCCTACATACATTTCTGGAGATCATGAATTATGGAGCCTGAGGTACGTATGGCTGCATTTCATCTTTAAAACGAAAGCTACAGGGCGGTATAACGCCATTCCGTTTCAAGGTACCAGCTGACCACTTACCTCTGTAAAGACAGCTTTCCCGCTTTTACCAGTTTGTCCAGTGGCTCACTGTGTACACTGGTGGACTTTAGATGGAGAGAGGAGTTGACCACGATAACGAGGTTCGAGTCTAGCAAAGAATGGCTCCAGAAAGCAGGTAAGACAAACAAAAGCATAACAAATAAAATAAACAAGTAAATAACAGGCTGAGAATGTGGCAAAAATCGGGTGAGGGCTTTTCTTTTTTTGGAGTGCTTTTGAAAACACTATCGGTGGGTTTAGAAAAGGAGGAGGGTGGATCAATCGATCACTCAGTCAGTCAATCAACAGCGGCCTCTGGTGGGTTTATGCGAGAGCAGCAGGCTTGAATGGCACTCGCAAGAGAAATTTGAGAACTCAAAAAGCGTACACATCGGTCTTTGGTGTACTCGCAAAAACTGCAAAAGAACGTACCTCCTGGGACATAGTTGGCGCTCTGCAGAAATCTGTTGCTTCTGAACGCCGGTACGCTTGCGTCATCAAGCTGTTTTTGTGTAGAGCTGTTGCTAGATGACTGCCACAAAAGCCAAGGTGCCAAAATGGAAAGACGTACACACATCGTGGTCATTCTGTTTTTATTAAAATCTTTTGGTTTTGCCATACAGTTAACAAATTCGACTTGCATACAGACATAATTCCACTTGTCCATCTGCCGCAAAAATATTAAAAACATTCAGAACATCACGCGGCCAAAGGCATTTTTGGAGGAGACAAGCAGACATTATCACTGTGTTTGCACAGGGTCACGTTAATACACAGACATACACACACAAATGAACGTTATGAAAGCTAAAGTCTTTGTAAAATTGGCGGTTCACTTCCGTTATTTGGTACTATTGCATTCATATTAAAAATGAACCGGACCAGACTTCCCGTATCCCCTACCCCAGACCACCTCTTTCAGGCGGACTCGGGTACAGTTCGTGGCTGCACACCTGAGTTCAGAAGACATCGTCCACATTAGCTAAACGTACCGAACTCTGACATCAAACAAACCCGGGTGGAGAGCAAAAGTGCTAGTGTAAAAACAGCCTCAGGCCCCGTTTACACTAATGCGTTTTCGTTTTAAAATGCATAAGTTTTGCTACGGTTACGCCATCCGTCCACACTACGCCGGAGTTTTCGAGCCCCAAAAACGGAGCGTTTTGAAAACGCTGGAGAGGTCGTTTTCATTCTAAAGCGCTGCTGCTCCGTCTCAGTGTAGATGGGGGAAAACGGAGACATCTGAAAACGGAGGCGGGGCTGCAGACATTCGCTACCTGATTGGGGCTTTTGGGTCATTGCGTATCCTTCCCTTATTCGTCAAGCCCCTATCACATGACTATAATGCTACCGGAAGACAGCAGACCAGCCTTCACTGTAAACAACAACATGGACACAGAAATGGGAGCGTTGTTTGCACTATTGTCCGTTTTAGATGCCATTGTGCAGTTAAACTCTGCTTTTCTTACTACAGCAGCTGCATATATTCACAAGAGGCAAGCTATTGTTCGAGCACTCGCTAATCGCTCGCGTTCATCTTTCAACCAGCGTTTGTTGACTAACAATAACTAAATGTCGCGCGAGACACATGCTTCCTGTTTATACTTGAACGCGCATGCCCAGAGTGCGCGAATGGTCACGTGATATCCGTTTTTGGTGGGATAGTGTGGACGGAGATTTGTTTAGAAATGCTAGATGAAACGCTAGTGTGGACGTGGATCGTTTTTGATCTAAAACGCCGTTTCAAAACGAAAACGCATTAGTGTAAACGGGGCCTCAGAGTGTGGAAGTTGTGTCGAGGCGGAGTAATTGCTTACAACATTGTGACGCAAAACGTAAAAATGATAGCTGCACCGGTCTGAAAATAGCAAAATACAGTTATGTTATGATAGGGCCCCATGTGTTTGAGATTGCATGTCTCAGTTTGCATGTAGAAGTCTGCAGCCAGATACTATTCGACCTCCCAGGTAGCAAATAATTCTGGCCCAGGTGTGGCATAAAGTTGGCACAGCAGGCATTCATCCAGCACTGGCATAAAGCATGTGGGCCAAACATGGATCGGGTTTGTAAGAGGTGGCACCATCTTTAAGGCAGCTCATAAGACTTGAATTAAATTTGATATGTGGGCCACCAAAGTTCGGCCTATCTTGACCTACATTTAAATTATTTCTGAGAAAGAAAATACCTTTACCAATCAGGTTACATGCCTAAAGTGCAAAGCTTCATAGGTTTATCAATTTCATTACAGCTTTAAGACACCAGTATATCTGGCCCATTTATGAGTTATTGACTTGGCTGAGACTTGGCCCAGATATGGTCGGTCATATCATGTATGTCATATCTATGTCATAGTCATGTACAGTAATTCACTGTGACGTGAGCAAAGCAAAAGCTGATTATGTGGGCCAGAGCTGGGCCAGATCAATATTGCTATATGTGCTGGTTTGCCAGTCAACAGGTGTCTGTGAGTTGGTGGTCTGCTGTAAAGACCAGATCTCCAACTCCTATCAGTATGAAGCCCATTACGGCTGCTAATGTGGAGCCGCTCTCCCTGCGGCTCCGGCTTCAATAAAAAGCCTCTGCTAATCCAATGCTCTTTCATAATCACATATCAAAGCATCAGAGATGAAATCAGCGGAGGCCGTCTGTCCATGCGAGGGACATTATGGGTGCTGTGAAGGCGCTGGAGAAGCAAATTACAGCTAAATTTAGCATGCCGTGGAGCCGTTGCCATGCATTTTGGTTCCTTTAAGGAAACCAACGAGCATTGATTAACTCTTGTAGCTTGGTGAACTGGAACCATTTTGCATGCATTTATATCTAAATGTGAAGTGTGGAAGTTCTGCACAAGTGTCTTTGGTTGATGCAAAGAAAAGAAAAATCAGCATCTCTGGGTTTTATGGACTTGTTTCTTAGTTTCGCTACGTTGCACACATTCAAGCTGTTATGGAAATATAGATTATACAGTTTGTGCAGTACAAAAATTGTGTGTATTTTAGCCATGAATTTTGAATTAGCCACTTTTTAGTGTGTGTGTGTGTGTGTGTGTGTGTGTGTGTGTGTGTGTGTGTGTGTGTGTGTGTGTGTTTGTTTTGTCAGGACATAAGAACTGTAAAAAAAATAATTCAGCACTGATAGCAATAATAAAAATGCAAAGACTAATAAGTCGTAATGATGTCAGTTGCACTTATTATTGTTAGAGTTTTCAGTGTAAGCCAATGACTGTATAAAATATGGACGACGCAACAGCGCCATTTTCCATTAAACGCTGTGAAGGAAAAAACGAAATTGGAGCCTGTGCATGCGCAGAAGGACTGCCTGGTGGAGCCAGAGGAGGAGCTGCGGAATCCAACTTCCAACCAAACACCTGTACATCAACTCAACCACACCCCCCAAACTTCCCACTTGACCGCCGGTGTCTGCACCATAACAAAGGCTCGCTAATGTACACTTTGCGTTTGCATAGGAGCCTGCGTTTGCTGTTTTATCAACACAAATGGTTGTAATAACGTTAACAAAGTTGAGGTTTATATAATGAAGATTCAATCGCACCAGCTCCCGGCCGCCGCATCTGACCGGATGATTATGGACTGACTGCCCGAGTCAATCGGGCCAGATGCGGCGGCCGTTAGTGAGCCGACGCTGCCGCATCCGAGCCGGATGGGCCCGCGAGTAATGTGCGCGAGTAGGTACACCAGACGGAGTCGGGCCGAGGGGTAAGTCTCCGGCAGGCGAGAGTCTAGCCGGAACTGGCCCGAGTGTATTTTACTATCTGGTTGGTTAGGAGTGTATTAACAAACCGATAAAGCCCTGACCTACCGAATAAACAGTGTTCCACCAGATCCCGCATGTCAGAAACTAGTTTACTGCTGAACAACTCATTTTATCATGGTAAAATAACACAGAAATTGAATAATAACACTTCAGTCTCCTGCTGAAGCTCCGACGTCTGCTTTGAGAAACTGTCAATCACAGCTGTCAATCACGATGACACGCCCAGCATTAAATCACTGCTCAAAACATACAGAAATGAAGATCTGCACCTCTATCAGCTGATAACCAGTGCCTTAACTGACCAGAACCATCTTTCAGAACATTTTATTGCAAGTGTAATTCATTTTTTTATTTGGTCTCATGTCTCCTTCATTAACACGGAGGAGGCGGGCTTTATGACTTGTACTGCAGCCAGCCCCCAGGGGGCGATCTAACGGCCGAGACCTTCACTCAAGAGCAGGCGTGCGGCACACTTGGTGTAAGCGCACTACTTACACTATTGATACTACAAAAATGGCGTAGAATAGTGCATAAGTATGCGATTTGGGACGCACCTAATGACCTCATGTGGAACGCTGAATCTGCATCTCATTTCAGAGTCTGCTATTGTCCACCGGAGGTCACATTTTGGTCATAGACACATGCTTTGAGAGCCTCTGAATAAATGAAATAGGCTGTTTTCCACCAAGGCAACAGCTGCAATATAATTGGCTAAACTGGCAGTGGGCGGGTTAAAATTACCAAAACAAAGACCGGCATGTAACGCACATTTTCAAAGCAGAATATCTGACTTCAGTATTGTTTTTCAGATAAACAAGAATGTTTACCGAGCATGTTTCTGAAAAATCTGCAAACATATGATGGTGTTTTCATGGTTTAGAAGAGTCAAAAACTTACAGCACCTTTAACTCTTTTGTGAAATGTGTACTAAAATACATATTTTCATGACAAAAGTATTTGGGCATATGTATTATTTAGCCGTATTTTTGTTTCTGCCATAATATAATATAATTCTTCTTGTTTTAAGGACTTATAGGTATAATTGTCATATGTGTAGTGCTGTAGATAAAAAAAAAATGGATAAAAAACTTTGCTTTTTATTTTTTAGCAAAAGAGTTTTAACCGTAATGATCCTTCCATTTCCATTTGCAACCTTACCATCTTTAACTTCTCAAATTGCATCTGACATACTATTATTATGTATACACACACAATTTGAGCATAATGTGCAGAAGATGAAGAGTGAATGTGTGCATGAGTGAATTTAATGAACATGGTAACCTTTCAGTTAATTCACTTGTCTAAAAGAAAATTATTCATAAAACTCAAATCCCCGAGAGTTCAGCCAGAACAAATGTGTGGCTTTGACTTTCTTTTGTGACAGTCAGTTATGAAAACATTATTTATGAATACGGTAGTTCAAACGCCTTGGTTAGCAATATATTTCAGCTGTTTATTTGCTTGTTTTCTATATGTTTTCTTGCTTAAATCCTTTAATTCTTTAATTTAAATTTAAAACAAGTACATTTCTAGTAACATTCTAGTAAGGATTTTTTGCTGTTTTTCTATCGTGTATTGAGTTTAGACAATCCAAACTTTGCAACTTTGTGGGTCATTATCATCCTTTACTTGATTTAGTATCAATATACATATGAGAAAACCAATTAAATAAATAATATTAAAAATAATACATCAGTTCAGTGGGATCTTTTTTTTTTGTTCTGACAGCAATTAGATAGTATAATGCCACGGTGTGCCAGAGCTTTGCTGTTTCTAAATGAATAACCATTCTAATTGCAAAGTGTGTGTGTGTGTGTGTGTGTGTGTATCTGTGAGATATTACATTTTAAAGCATGTTGGTCACATTCTTCTTTGTGTTCACATCATTAAATTGACTGGTGATTTTTATATAGACAGAAAGCATTTAAAGATGTCACGGTGGCTTAGCACTGTGGCCTCACAGCAAGAAGGTTGCTGGTTTGAGTCTCGGCTGGGCCAGTTGGTATTTGTGTGGAGTTTGCACATTCTGTGCATGTTTTGCTTGGTACCTGAATGGGAGACCACATGGGAAAGCTAGGTTGCTGCTGGAAGAGGTGTTAGTGAAACCAGCAGGGGGCGCTCAACCTGCAGTCTTTGTGGGTCCAAACGCCCCAGTATATTGATGGGGACTATATACTGCTCAGTGAGCGCCGTCTTTTGGATGAGACGTTATACCAAGGTCCTGACTCTCTGTGGTCGTTAAAAATCCCAAATTTGCCAAATCATGGTGTCACAACATTCCCATATCACAATTGGCCTCATCACTGTCTCCTCTCCATTTAAATATATGATTCTTCTTCTTCACCACCATCATCATTATTATTATTATTATTATTATTATTATAAATAAGGGACAAAGCCAAAGGAAAATGAATGAATGAAAAAAGTCAACCTGTTCCTTGTATTAAGAGAATTTCATAGTATAAGAGAAAGCAATCATTTATTTATATATTCATTTTATTTATAGAGAAATCTCTAAATAAAGTCTTATTAATTTTACCTTGGCTGGAATAAGGTTTTTTTTAAAGGTTGATAATATTGACCGCTGTTAAGAAGACTAACATTGAATTATTATTTTTTTTTTTCAATTAACAAACCACTGTTGTCCAAGGACTTGCCTAATTAACCAAACTTGCCTAGTTAATCTAATTAACTGAGTTTAATAGCCTTTAAATTGCACTTTAAGCTGGAAAACTGAATACTAGAATTTTCCAAAATTACTAGTAAAATTGTATGTTCTGTCATCATGGCAAATGTGAAATAAATTAGCTATTAGAAATTAGTTACTAATTATTAGTTAACAATTATGTTTTTGAAAAAATGTGTTGAAAAAAAAAAGTCCACTAAACTGCACTTGAAAATATTTGAAAAATAATTACAATATCACAGGAGGGCTAATAATTAGCCTTCACATGCAATTACTTATTGTAATTGAAGTCAATTTTATTTATTATTATTTATTTTTAATTAGTTTATTATTATTATTATTATTATTTTAGCATTCATTCATTCATTCACTTTCTTCGGCTTAGTCCCTTTATTCATCAGGGGTCATCACAGCAGAACGAACCAGCAACTTATCCAGCATATGTTTTACACAGCGGATGTACCAAAAAGCTGAGA
>LR812523.1:83586934-83614434 GCA_903798195.1 Danio kyathit | reverse complement strand
AAAAAAACGTTCTAGCAACATTAAGCAAACTGGACATTTCAATGTTCTTAGAATGTTATATTTTGGTGGAAATTTAGGTTTTAAAAACGTTGTAAGAACGTTACGCTAACCATAAAAAACCGTTCTAGCAACATTAAGCAAACTGGACATTTCAACGTTGTTGGAGCGTTCTTAGAACATTATATTTTGGTGGAAAGTTAGGTTTTAAAAACGTAAGAACGTTATACCAACCATAAAAAAACGTTCTAGCAACATTAAGCAAATTGGACATTTCAACATTCTTGGAACGTTACAGATAACGTTATGAGAACGTTCTCACAACTTAAATTTGTTAGCTAGGTAGGGCGGGATGTCATTCCTACCAGCAAATGTGCGTATCATGTCTAATATAAAAGTGAACGCATGTTGAAATATTACCAAGTTCTGTTTATCCGTTAGGACAGTTGACCTAAGTCACCATCTGATATTTTCTTCAATATTTTAATCGTATAATATGTTGTATTAGGCCTGTTGTTTTGTTCATTTCTGCACTGACAGCTCAAAAGAAAGATCAACATTGATCTGCTTGATCTGATGCAGTCTCGGTTCATCTGTTATTTCTCTTTATAATTTAAACCTATAATGCAGAGTTCTAGACAACGTTTCTTTAATAGATTAATTCAATAGATAGAATTTTACAACTGAAATGAGGCTCTGTATGAGAAAGTCTGACCTCTCTGATTTATATTTGGTGGCGATGTCTGTGGGTGTCAAAATTAAAGTGCACATTTTCGCTTATAAAATATTATTTACAATGCCAATCCATCTAGATCCACTTGTTTGGTAAACAAAGCAAGTCTATCATATAATATATCTACTAAAAGACAAAAAAATATTATTTTACAAACTTTATTGTAAATAAATCAAATTAACACCTTCATATTAGTCAATATTGTTACTGAAATTAATTTAAAAACTACATAAATGTAAATTTACACACATTTACACAAGTGAATAAACAGACTCAATGAAAAAAAAGATTGTGAATTATAGGTGAATTGAATAAACAATGGGTGTTTTCCAGTACTGGGTTGCAGCTGGAAGGGCATTCACTGTGTAAAACATATGCTGAATAAGTTGGTAGTTCATTCCGCTGTGGAGGTCCTTGATTGATAACGGGACTAAACCGAAGGAAAATAAAATGAAATGAATGACGGGACTTAGCTAGCGGTCAGTGTAAGGAAAGTACAAATGTGATGATCATATATTTTAGACCTGGTAAAAACTCTGACAGTTGCATTCTACACCAAGTGAAGTTTATTTATAAACTAATTTCAAGAGGATCTCGTGCTTATGATTGCTAGCGGCTGGACCCACATTATCCAATTCACTATGCACCAATCAGATGATCCCTAAGCTACTACAAATAACCTGGGTTTCTTATCACTGCTATCTTCGCTTTGAAGAATCCCCCATTCCACCCCTACTCCTCCTCTTTCCTAGATGGGTGACACGGTGGCCCATCACTTAGCGCTGTTGCCTCACAGCAAGAATGTCAATGGTTCTAGGCTTTACCAAACCAGCGGGCATTTCTGTGTGGAGTTTGCACGTTCTCCCCGTGCTCACGTGGGTTTCCCCCGGGTTCTCCGGTTTTCTCCCACCGATTAAAAACATGCAACCTAAGTTATTGATTAATCAACACTATAGACTTGCTCCCTATCTAGTACCTATCTCGTTAAAGATAACTACTATCTGCTCTTCAATCACTACGACAGGGGAGTTCTCGAGATCTACCTGAGCTTGATGTCCCCTCTCGCCTTGCAATGGGAGGGTGCCCCGGGCTCGAGGATCTCATGAGCTCAGGGCTGTCTCCCGGGGCAGCATGCCAAACAAGCTTTATAATTAATCATCAGCTAAGTGTGAACTCTTGAAATAGACATAAAAAGTAAATATATAAATAGACTCAATGAAAAAAAGATTGTGAATTATAGGTGAATTGATTAAACAATGGGTGTTTTCCAGTACTGGGTTGCAGCTAGAAGGGCATTCACTGTGTAAAACATACGCTGGATAAGTTGGAGATCCTTGATTAATAACGGGACTAAGCGGAAGGAAAATAAAATGAAATGAATCACGAGACTTAGCTAGGAGTCAGTGTAAGGAAAGTACAAATGTGATGATATGATCATATATTTTAGACCTGGTAAGAACTCTGACAGTTGCATTCTACACCAAATGAAGGTTAGTAAAAGAGGATGCATTACAACCAGCAAACCGAGCATTACAGTAATCTAATCTAGAGGTCATAAAAGCATGAACTAGCTCTCTGCCTCTGCGATAGATAGCATGCTTCTTAGCTTAGCGATATTTCTGGGATGACAGAAGGCTCTTTTGTGACATGGGAGATATGATTTCCAAACATTGCTGTCTAATATAACCAACCCAGGCTCATTGTGAAAACGTACAGCTATATACATTTCTGGAACGCGCCAAATATGTCCCAGGAGGTACAATTTTTGCAGTTTTAAATGTGTGCACCATGTACGCTTTAACAGATCTCAAATTTATCTCGCGAGTGCCTTTCATGTCTGCTGTTCTCTTGTAAATCCACCAGATTGACCCACCCACCCCCTTCCCTAAACTCAACCTACAGTTTTCAAAGCAATCCAGAAAAATGAAAAGCCTCCGCCTGATTTTTACCACGTTTTCAGATTTTACCACATTCTCACTCTGTTATTTACTTGTTTATTTAATTTTTTTGGCTTTTGTTTTTGTCTTACCTGCTTTCTAGAATCGTTCTTTGCCAGACTCAAACCCCATCGTCGTCGTCAACTCCTCTCTGCGTCTTAAGTCCACCAATCTACATGGCGAGCCACTGGACAACTGGTAACAGGGGGAAAGCTGTCCATATGGAGGTTAGCGGGCAGCTGGTAAGTGCGAAAAGGAACGGCGTCATACAGACCCATAGCATTCGTTTTAAAGATAATATGCAGCCGTACGTACTTCTGTCTACATAATTCACGATCTCCAGAAATGTATACTGTAAAGGGCTACGTTTTCAGAATGAGCCTATGTTAAATATAACACCTAAGCAGAGCACATGTGCATGAACAACATGTGAACTAGTTTCTCCTCAATCATCATTGCCTTTTATAGAGTTGGTTTAGCTTTATGACTATAATGTGTCCTAGTGGGAGTAACATATGATGAGATCAACCTGACACTTTGTCTGCATTAATCCCTCTGTACTGTATGTTATGTCTATCTTTACTCTTACAGCACAGTAAAGTATTAAACCTGAATCAGATAATCTGGGGATTAATGTAGTCAAGTGCATTAGCTAAGTGTGCAGATCTAATAAAAGCCCTGCAGCTCTGGCCTGTACAGCTGGGAGATGCACCTGCAAAAGCACAAAAATGGAGAAAAATAGATAAATAAAAGCGTGATCCATTGATAGGGATGAACAAACTTGCTAGTATTTTTGTTCTGTTTTTGGCAATGTGATGAATTCACAAATCACACATGAAAGGAGGATTTATATACATGTACAGTGCATTCGGAAAGTATTGATAGCGCTTCACTTTTTCCACATTTTTTCTTTTTATGTTACAGCCTTATTCCAAAATGGATTAAATTCATTTATTTCCTCAACATTCTACACACAATCCCCCATAATGACAATGTGAAAAAAGAGTTTTTGAAATTGTTGCAAATTTATTAAAAATAAAAAAGCTGAAAGATCACATGTACATCAGTATTCACAGCCTTTGCTCAACACTTTATTGATGCTCCTTTGGCAGCGATTACAGCCTCAAACCTTTTTGAATATGATGCCACAAGCATGGCACACCTGTATTTGGATATTTTTGCCCATTCCTCTTTGCAGTACCTCTCAAGCTCTATCAGGTTGGATGGGAAGCGATGGTGTACAGCCATTTTCAGATCTCTCCAGAGATGTTCAATAGGATTTAGGTCTGGGCTCTGGCTGGGCCACTGAAGGACATTCACCGAGTTGTTGTGAAGCCACTCCATTGATATTTTGGCGGTGTGCTTCGGGTCGTTGTCCTGCTGGAAGATGAAGCGTCGCCCCAGTCTGAGGTCAAGAGCACTCTGAAGCAGGTCTTCATTCAGGATGTCTCTATACATTGCTGCATTCATCTTTCCCTCTATCCTGACTGGTCTTCCAGTACCTGCTGCTGAAAAACATCCCCACAGCATGATGCTGCCACCACCATGCTTCACTGTAGGGATAGTATTAGCCTGGTGATGAGCGCTGCCTGGTTTTCTCCAAACGTAACACATGACATTCACTCCAAAGAGTTCAATTTGAGTCTCATCAGAGCAGAGAGTTTAGTTTCTTATGGTCTGAGAGTCCTTCAGATGTCTTTTGGCAAATTCCAGGCGGGGAGTGTCTTCCGTCTGGCCACTCTACCATACAGGCCTGATTGGTGGATTGATGCACAGATGGTTGTCCTTCTGTAAGGTTCTCCTCTCTCCACAGAAGAACACTGGAGCTCAGACAGAGTGACCATCGGGTTATTGATCACCTCCCTGACTAAGACCCTTCTCCCATGATCACTCAGCTTATATGGCCGGCCAGCTCTAGGAAGAGTCCTGGTGGTTCCAAACATCTTACACTTACGGATGATGGAGGCCGCTGTGCTTATTGGAACTTTCAGAGCAGCAGAAATGTTTCTGTAACCTTCCCCAGCCTTGTGCCTGGAGACAATCCTGTCTCAGAGGTCTACAGACAATTCCTTTGTCTTCATGCTTGGTTTGTGCTTTGTCATGCACTGTCAACCCTGGGACCTTATATAGACAGGTGTACGCCTTTTCAGATCATGTCCAATCAACTGAATTGACCACAGGTGAACTCAAATGAAGCTGCTGGAACATCTCAAGAATGATCAGTGGAAACAGAATGAACCTGAGCTCAATTTAGAGCTTCACGTCAAAGGCTGTGGATACTGATGTACATGTGATTTTACAGCTTTTATTTGTAATACATTTTCAACAATTTTAAAAACTCTTTTTTTCCACATTGTCAGTATGGGGGATTGTGTGTAGAATGTTGAGGAAATAAATGAATTTAATCAATTTTGGAATAAGGCTGTAACATAAACAAATGTGGAAAAAGTGAAGCAATATCAATGCTTTCCAGATGCACTGTAAATACAGTTTGACAAATAAATGCATGGGCCTACTTTATCTTATGTGTCATCAACTTCTATGCACTAACAATTTGTTCACAAGATACATTGATATTTAGTGTACTTGTTTTGAGCAGCAACTGAAAACCACCAACAACTAAGATGCATGATTATTGAGTGTCATGACTTTGCAATCAAAACATGTGGTTATAGTGGAAGTCAGAAGGGCAAAACAGCCACAAACATAACAGAAGGGTAGTCCATGTGAACAATACACATTGATTAATCACACAGCCTTTACATGTTTCATGCAAAGGTGAAATGCGCATCTCCTCCGCATTCAGAGTCTCTGTCTCCAGATAGCAGGATGAATAATTGACACATCTGGAAGTTTATTTGGCATGCCAGACACACAGAGTTCCCCTGATCAGCGCCAGCGAGACCCGAATCTCACCGCATCACCTCAGAGATGTGCATCAAAGCTCCTCATGCAGATCAACCGCAGTCCGCAATGTTTTATTAATCAAAGTCAGGCCATTTATAGCCTTACACCTCTGGCCGGAGCTGGACAAACGTGAAAAGCTCCATCCGGAGCAGCTCATTTGTCTGTGGAGAAGCTGATTTGCATCACAGCACCTGAGAGAAGCTCCTAAACGCGCTGAAAGCGTGACTGCGGATCAGACTGGCGACTGCATTTATCTCTCTAGACAGTTTGGCTCACGCAGCGAGAGATGATTTATCTCGTTTCTGCTAAAGTTACGAAGCAAGATGTCCGTTTACTTTTGCATACGGAAGTTAAGTGGGCATTTCATAGTCATGCTGCATAAATTTAACTTGGGAAAGTTTTGAAAAGCGATTTCATACTTGACTGTTTTGTTCAGTTTTACTTTAGAAATTCGGGATCTTGTTGAGGAGAGGTTTGCTTTTATAAATGATTGTTCTGGTGGTATTTTTTTTAATATATATACTTAATTATGTACACCTTACTAGTACTACGTTGGACCCCTTTTACCTTCAGAGCTGCCTTAATCCTTAGTGGCATAGATTCAACAAGGTACTGGAAATATTCCTCAGAGATTTTGCTCCATGTTGACATATAGATTTGTTGGCTGCACATCCATGATGCAAATCATCCCAAAGGTGCTTATTGGATTGAGCTCTGGTGACTGTGGAGGCCATTTGAGTACAGTGAACTCATTGTCATGTTCAAGAAACCAGTCTGAGATGATTCACGCTTTATGACATGGTGTGTTATCCTGCTGGAAGTAGCCATCAGAAGATGGG
This sequence comes from Danio kyathit, assembly GCA_903798195.1. NCBI lineage: Eukaryota > Metazoa > Chordata > Actinopteri > Cypriniformes > Danionidae > Danio > Danio kyathit. The sequence goes on along the minus strand of LR812523.1, from coordinate 83,608,021 downwards.
TGCACTGTGGTCATAAAGGGATGGACATGGTCAGCAACAATACTCAGGTAGGCTGTGGCGTTGACACGATGCTCAATTGGTACTAATAAGCACAAAGTGTGCCAAGAAAATGAACAGTCACCATTCTGAACTGCTGATACAAGGCAGGATGGATCCATGCTTTCATGTTGTTGAGGTTAAATTCTGACCCGACCATCCGAATGTGGCAGCAGAAATGGAGACTCATCAGACCAGGCAACGTTTCTCCAATCTTCTATTGTCCAGTTTTGGTGAGCCTGTGTGAATTGTAGCCTCAGTTTCCTGTTCTTAGCTGACAGGAGTGGCACCCGGTGTGGTCTTCTGCTGCTGTAGCCCATCCGCCTCAAGGTTGGGCGTGTTGTGCGTTCAGAGATGCTCTTCTGCAGACCTCGGTAGTAACGAGTGGTCACTTAAATCCCCTTTCTTCCCCATTCTGATGCTCGCTTTGAACTGCAGCAGATCATCTTGACCATGTCTACATGCCTAAATGCATTGAGTTGCTGCCATGTGATTGGCCGATTAGACATTTGTGCTAACGAGCAGTTGGACAGGTGTACCTAATAAAGTGGCCGGTGAGTGTATATGAGCACACCCCTCACAAATCTCTCATTTAACTGAATATTTTCTATAGGAAGCTTTAAAATAAAGTGATATTATTATTTAAAGTACTTAAAGTGCTTTTTGCAAAAATAATGCACTTTACACATGCACTGTTTTGGTTGCTAAATTGCATGTTAATTGCAATTAATACAATTTGATTTAAATGCAATTATATATATATATATATATATATATATATATATATATATATATATATATATATATATATATATATATATAATTTTTTTTCTGTTTATTTATTTTATTTAATTTTAATGTATTTTATTTTAAGCTCTCACATTTTTAAATAAAATATAATTTTTTTTCGTCTTTCTCTCAGGATTACAAAAAATAATATGATTACATGCCAGAAACATTTCTTTCACTGTACAGCTTTGGCGAGAGCGAATCCAACAGTTGGTTTAATAGCTTACTTTGTAATGTAATTTACCTTTGAGACCCTGCTGGCGTGTGCAGCTGTGGAAAGTGCCAGATCCAGCATTGGCACACCTGCTGCTAAAGGCCAAAATAAATAAGCAGTCAGCCTGTAAGCCTGTGAAGAGGAAAAGAAAAACACAGGTAAAACACACTGATATCCCACTGCTCATTTACAGCTATCTTCATTCATTCATTCACAGTAACTGAGACACAATGGCTTAGTTTAAATAAAAACCAATAATCAGATTTCAATACGATTAAGACAATACTCTGATTAGTTAATTAAGGTCATAATTGAACTATACAGAAATCAAATTAAGACGAAATCATATGTTAATTTTAGTGGTATTTGAAGTGCAGCACAGACATGTAAACACTGCAATCAAACTATTACCGTCGTGTAAGATTTTCGCAGTATTTTGTGACAGGATAGTCTATACCAGGGGTGTCCAAACTCGGTCCTGGTGTGCCTGTGTCCTGCAAAGTTTAGTTCCAACCCCAATCAGACACACCTGAGCAAGCTAATCAAGCTCTTACTAGGCACTCTAGAACAGGGGTGCTCAATCCTGTTCCTGGAGATCTACCTTCCTGCATAGTTCAGTTCCAACCCTGATCAAACACACCTGAACCAATTAATTAGGACCTGAACAGCACTTGATAATTACATGCAGGTGTGTTTGATATGGGTTGCAGCAGAAATCTGCAGGAAGGTAGATCTCCAGGAACAGGATTGAGCACCCCTGCTCTAGAAACATCCTTGCAGGTGTGTTGAGGCAAGTTGGAGCTAAAATATGCTGGACACCGGCCCTCCAGGACCGAGTTTTGACACCCCTGCGGGGTATACACACATGGCTGTTGGACACTATTCTCTGCACCTATCAAATCAGTGAAGGACCACAGACACCTGCATTGCGAAATGCGGAGTTTTTTTTTTTTCCCCATTCGGTGTGTGTTATCTAACTCCATTAAAACAATACTCTTCCAGCAGTTCATACTCGCACAGGGGGCATGCATGAAATGTTCCTGAAGGAAAGTGAAAGTGTTAAACTGCAGTTAAAGTCAACAAATTAAATTTGACACAACTGAAATTACATGAAACTGCAGGAAATGGGGATAGCGTGGTGACGCAATGACGTTAATCGAATTATGTGCTATAGCATACAATGGGATCATAAAAGGAACATTCAAAAAGCATTTCATGTAAACACCATCTTATTATTGTCTTAATCAGATTAAGGCAAATAATTCAATCACTGATGTCCATGTAAACGTAGTCAATGTCGCTATTGGGGCATTGATTATATGTAATCTGGATTATGTAATTAGATTAAAATTAAGTTCTTGTAATCACAGTAAACATGTTTTTTTTTTTCTTCAAATTCTCATAATCATTGTGCAGTTTTAATATTTTTTAATGGATTACATGATCACATATCATTTACATAATGGCTTTCGAGAGTTCACACTTAGATATTGCTTGACGCTATTAGCAGGTTTACCATGCTGTCCCGGGAGAGAACCCTGAGCTCGGATATAATTGAGTCCAGGGCTCCCGCCTGGTCGATTGAGCAAGTAAGGGGAGTACGACATCAGGTAGTTCTCAAGATCTTCCCGTGATAAAGAAAGAAAGGGGGAGAAGGGGTGCATGGGGGGTTTCTTTGGAAAACGAAGATAAGGGAGTAATTTTTTGCTAGGCTACTTATAGTAAGTTTGGATTAATCTTATTGGTTAACTAATGATTGTAGATGAGAGACCAGCTGCGGTCAATCATATCACATGCTCCTCTCGAAATTAGTTTGTGAAACTTCACTTAAGTTGTTCACAATTCATTGATTCTCTTAATTGTTCAACATTTTTAAAGCTATTTTTTTGCAGTAAACCCGCTGGTTATATACGTTGTGATTTTACACATTTGCAGTGCTGTTGCAAGCTGTTGTTGGCTATTTTTCAATGATACTGCCTTAGATCAAATATTTGATTTTGCAATGATATTGCTTTTTGTAATGTTGCAAAATCAACACAGGCTCATTCTGGAAATGTACCCATGTATACATTTCAGGAGAGCGCCAAATACGTCCCAGGAGCTACGTTTTTTTTTTTGCAGTTTTTGTTTTCGTAAATCTGCCAGAGGCCGCTATGCTTTTTGTGATCTCAAATTTCTCTTGCAAGTGCCATTCAAGCCTGCTGCTCTCTTGTGAATCCACCAGAGGCCACTGTTGACTGACTGACCGACTGACAAATCCCTTCTCCTTCTTCCCTAAACCCTACTGACAGTGTTTTCAAAAGCAATCCAGAAAAAGAAAAGCCCTCACCTGTTTTTTACCATGTTTTCAGATTTTTACCACATTCTCACCTTGTTATTTACTTCTTTATATTATTTTTTGACTTTTGTTTTTGTCTTACCTGCTTTCTGGAACCATTCTTCGCTGGACTCGAACCCCGTCGTCGTGATCAACTCGTCTCTGCGTTTAAAGTCTGGCGACATACCTCAGCCATACGTACTTCTGGCTACATAATTTGCGATCTCCAGAAATGTATATAGGGCTACGTTTTCAGAATGAGCCTGTGTTGTACGTCAAGATTATCCTACATCAAATCAAGGGTTAGCACAAAATTAATCTAAATGTAAGCTTACTTTTGGATTACGTTTATATTACTTCTGTGAAAAACCCTTTTTGTCTGTTTTCTACAAGTGGTTTATCAAACCCACTCACCTGTGTGAGGCACACTTTATAAATACACGTTTTTTTTATAGTGATATGAAGTGACTGATAGAAAATTTCTGGTGCAAATAGGTGCAAGTATTTGTTAGTGTCAGAGAGATGAAAGAGTGTTTTCTACAGGTGGTTTATCAAACCCACTCACCTGTGTGAGGCACACTCAGAAATGCACTTCTTTCTAGGGATATGAAGTGATTGTAAGAAAGTGTCTGGTACAAATGTGCAAACTAGTGTCCATTCAAGTGTAAGAGAGATGAAAGAGTGTGTTTTCTACAGGTGGTTTGTCAAACCTACTTACTTTGTGAGGCACTCTTTATAAATGCACATTTTTATAGAGATATGGAGTGATTGATAGAAAATATCTGGTGCAAATAAGTGCAAGGGCCCTATCATGCACACGGCGCAATGCGTCGCAAGGCACATTGAAATTGTTGTTTGCTAGTTTCAGCTCGACGCAAGTGTCGTTTTGATGTTTTGCACCACACTGTTTAAATAAAAAACGCATTTGCGCTCAGAGGCATTCTGGTCTAAAAAAGGAGGTGTGTTAAGGTGCGTATACGCGTTCTGACATGTTTTGACATGAAAACGCCGAAAAAAACTTAAATGACCCTTTCAGTTTTGATCTTACAGATATGAGCAATACATCAATGGAATCTGTTAGGTGTCTAGTTTTTTTTGGGTACACTCACAATGACAACAAAAGTGTGTGCTTTTGCAAAATAAGGAAAATAAACAGTGAAGGCATTTTCTCTTTTCTCTCTCCGTGAACTGTTTTTACAAACACGTCAGTAAAATGCACTAAAACTCCGCGAAAACTAAACACACAGACATGAGACACATATCTATAGAAAGCTTGAAGTGTCTACTTTTAAATGCAGCGGTGCATGTTGAAAACAAACATTGCTTGATAAAGTAATCAGTATGAAACCAACGCGATGTCTAGTTTCTCTGTATAAGCTCATTAGTTTTAATGCGACCACGCCCACGAGGCTTTGTTATTACAATAGTCCACGTGAGGCTCGCGCGACATGTAAACTGAGGTCAGAAAAAAGGTGGAATCTCCACGAATACATGAGACATACACATGACAGACATACCTGCATAAAGCTTGGAGGGTGAACTTTCCAACTCATTTTAAAAGCAAATGTTGTCTCGCTAGGTAATCCATACAATTCACGCCGGCTCTTCCCACTTCCGCCAATAATACAAACAATGACGTAGGCTGCCCACACGCCCACAGCGCGCTGGCTAGAAAGTGATGCATGTTATACGTGTTATTAATTAAACTATGTCCTTGATGGGTGAGTGGGGGAGTGTCTTTTGTCTCTCCAGGTGTGAATTATTCATGGTCATTGTCACTTACGCATAGACCTGAGATGAGCCAAACGAACTTAACAAAATGTAAATCTTTGTAATGTTTCCTTTGAATGAGAGAATAAAATAATTTTTACATAATTGTAAAGTAAATATTCTAGCCTACCAGACTGGTTACTCAAAAGTCTTGCTCATGCACATTTAGTGTGTTTTTGTACCTTATTTCAGCTACATTTTTTTTCTCCAAATCCTACTAACCACGCATAATATTTGTTTTCTAAAAAACACAAGCATGTACATCAATAATTGTCACATATTGTTGTAGCACAGTTTGTGCTGAATACAAATAAAATATATGTTGGCCAATACCATGTAATAAGTAGCTGAAATTAGCACAAATGTCAGGGCATGTCAAAACTTCTCAGGGGCCCCAAAATCACCTCAGACCCCTGAGGGTTAATACACACAGGATGTACAGCAATACAGAAATATCTTTACAAATGAAAAAGAATTAAAGGGTTAAATATTACAAAAAATATTGTTTTCTACATAAATATAAAAACCACTGCCTTCATGCCTTATTCATCTCGGGGGGCTTTTTCAGTTTATTCCTGACAAATTGCTTTTGTATAATGTTATAAAACATATTTATATTTGTTTTAATAAAAACAAGCTTAGATTTGCCCACCTATCAGCTTTTAGACCATATGGGGCACAGCATGTGTATTTAGATATAACTCAGTTTTTTGACCACACTTCATTATTACTGTTCATTTATTCGTTTGCTGGAAATTATATCTGAATTCAGAAATAGTTTTGAAACAAATCTTTGCGCTTAAGAAAGGAAATTAATTATGTAGGCTAATGGATGTCTGTGCGTACAACACTTTTCCTTATCCACAGAAGAGAGTGAAAGTAGAGAATAAGGTGTTTCATCTCTCATTCTCGCGCTGTAAATGCTCTGTTTAACTGTTTTCTCACTAGTGAAGCGTTTAGTTTAGTGGTGGGCCGTTATCGGCATACCTGCCAACACTCCCGTTGTTCCCAGGAGTCTCCCGTATTTCAGACCCGTCTCCCGTATTGGTCTGTCTCCCGGTAAACTCCCGGAATTCCCCCGCCCCCCCGCTCCTCAGCATTTTGGTACAGTCCGGGCTGAAACTTGGCGCTTGTGCTCTTCCGGTGACGGTCGCGCGCTACAGTTCACGCGCCCCCATCTCCCTAAACCTCTCACTCTCTCACTCCTCCAGCTCCCTGCTCTTCAGTTTGCGCCAGTGTTGCCAATTTAGCGACAAATTTTCAAAAAAGCGACTAGCGACAAATCTATCGACTTTTTTTGTGTGTTACTGGCGATTTTTATAGACTGTCATTTGTCCATTACTGTACCGTCCCTACTCTTCTCAACGAGCCTCCCCTGCAGCCTGAGAGCAGAGCACCTCTCAGCGTACCCACGGCAAATGATTTAGAACAGGTGGCAGTTTGAAGGTATTTCCCTTGTACAGTCAACCCGATCTGCTTCTCCTTTATTTTAACAATTTAATTTGACCGTTTATTCTTGTTGCACAATCAGAGATGTTTTAAGGGAGAGTTTCAGAACTTGTCTGAGTATATTACGTCTGAGAGATTACTGCAAATTCCCTACTCATCTATAATGATATACTGTATTCAAACAGCAATACATATAGTTAAATTGACATGCTTACATAAAGCATAGTGCGAATATAAAGTACCCCATTTATTTACCATAGGCTGTTAAACAAACAGAAATGGTAGAACGCGATGACGTCAGTAATATGCAAATTAGCGTATGACGTAATTGGGGTGGGGGGTGGGGGTGGGGGGGAGTCTCCCGGAATTTACGAACCAAATGTTGGCAGGTATGGTTATCGGCGTTAACGCGAGACTCTTATCGCGCGATAAACAAATATCGCCGTTAATTTATTCTCAAAGTTGGGTGAGAGCTGGGTCTTTTCTACGCAAGCTATGATGACTTTCATCTTGATAGTTTAGCGCGAATGTATACCTGACCGGTGAGCCGTCTGGGAAAGAAGTGCCCTTCTGAATCAAATCAGCAGGATGCCTGACTCTAACTGCAGTTCAGCAGTTTCACTTTAACTCACGAACATTTAATTCATGCCTTCGTGACAAACTAGGGTATTAGATGCAAATAAATGAGTAAGAACAGGTGAGAGTGTTATGGAATTTAATAACGCACGCCAAATGAGAAGAAAACAAACTTCCGCATTTCGCGATGTGTGTGTGTGTGTGTGTGTGTGTGTGTGTGTGTGTGTGTGTGTGTGTGTGTGCATCTGTGTGTCTGTGCGCTCCTTTACTGACAGCCGCCTGTGTGGATCTTGTCGGAAAATATGGCGAAAAGTCCTACATGACGGGAATAGTTTGTCAGTAATGCCACTAATATCTGCATACTCCACGTCTCAATTCCATTTCTGTTTAGTTCAGTTCTGACTTTAGTCGCATTAAGTAATCAAAAATCGCTGTTTACATGGTAGACTCTTCATCAGAGTATTGTTTTAATCATATTAAAATCGTATTAAAGTATTGTTGCCCATGTAAACATACTCAATGCTTGACAGTGTCAGGGCTCTGTGAACTTGCCTTTGCGAAGCAGCATTTTCTGTATGTGCGTACATCAAAAGCAAGTATGAAATCGCTGTTTGGAGCTTATGTAGGCCTACAGTTCATCATTAATGTTTAACTGAATAAACAGTGAGTAAACACAAGTACATCTTATTGAACATCATTTATTTTCCTCACCAATTATCATAGTAGAACAGTTTCTCAAGCAGTTTGTGATGCATTTTGGACACAGGAGATGAGCCCCTGGTCTAATGCGTCACCTGGCTTGAGAAACCCGTTCTCAAAGACTTATTATTTGGGCAGCACACATATTCTGAATGCCTTCGGCAGAATTCAAATGAGCCATTTTAATCTAGATTAATCTAGATTAAAAAGATTAATCTATGCCCACCTATAGTTTAGTTATTACACTTACAAAATCCGCCATGTAAATAGCAAATGCGCTATGGCGCGACGCAACTGACTCTTAAAGGGAAAAGGAGATGAGACTCTAATTGGTTTATTCTCAAAACACACCTATAACCATGGCCAGACGGAATCTGCGGACGTTTTTTGCTATTTCTGCGGAGAATTTTGGTAAAAATCTGCGGATTACTGCGGAATTATTTTGGGAGTATCATAACTAAAACCTTAATATGTGAAATAAAAAATAATATATTTTTAACTTGTATTTAATGTTTAAAATGCAAATTCACTTAGATTAACTGTAAATAGTTAACTTTAAGTAAATAAACAGAATTCATGATGGGCTAAAAATCTGCGGAAAATCTGTGGAATTCTGTGTGGGCCTACCTATAACTCAGGAGAATAAGCTCAACCCTGTTGGACCATGTGCCGCGGTGCAAAGCGGAATTTTCCGTCCTTAAAATAGCAAAAGTGGATTCTTGTTAATGCTTTTGTGCCCTGCGCTACGGACTTTGCGCCTAGATCGTCAAAATAGAGCCCCAAGTGTTTGTTAAAGTGTCAGAGATGAAATAGTGTGTTTTCTACAAGTGGTTTATCAAACCCACTCACCGGTATGAGGCACACTTCATAAATGCACATTTTTAAACAGACATGGACTGATTGTAAATAGTGTTTGGGGCAAATGCACAAACTAGTGTCTGTTTAAGTGTCAGCGAGATGAAAGAGTGTGTTTTCTACAGGTGGTTTGTCAAGCCCACTCACCTGAATGAGGCACAGTCAAAAATGTGCAATGTTTTATTTAATAGCGATATGGAGTGATTGATAGAAAATGTCTGGTGCAAAAACTGGTGCTAGTGTCGGTTTAAGTGTCAGAGAGATGAAAGAGTGTGTTTTCTACAGGTGGTTAATCCAACCCACTCACCTGATATGGAGTGATTGATGGAAAATGTCTGGTGCAAACTGGTGCAAGTGTCTGGAAAAGTGTCAGCGTGATGAAAGAGTGTGTTTTCTACAGGTGGTTATCAAGTCTGGAAATGAAACAGTTTTTTTTTCAGTCTGGAAATGAACAGATAGCGATGGACACCACGGCAGACGCTCGGGTTTGGAGAGGCTCTACACTGAATGAGGTCAACTGAAGTGGGGACGTCCAAATATAGCCGCTCCGGCAGCACCTGAGAGACCGCGAGAGTGTCTATCTGCTAATTCACCAGGCCCGGTATGTCTGGCCATTAGCCTAAATACAGCACTAATTGATTTCTTTGTTTTACTGAGGCTGGGGTCACAATGCAGAGGCAGAGGGGAGATTTATCATCGTTTATTTGCCATCCCGGGCTCATTGGAAAAACATGCCTGTGGCGACATTACTGCAAAAATCACATTATAGTGCTTTTCTGCTCATTTTCTGCAGTAAATGGTGCGAAAAATGCATTTATTTTTTATTTAGAACAGATGAATGTAAATCAGGCAGTGTTTTATACGTCATGGCAGATCTAATGGGAAATGCCTGGTGAGTGGCGCTAAAAGATTAACACTCAGAGACGATAAAATGTAACTTCACTGGAGATAAAGCTCTTTTGCTGAAGGAAGTATGCCACTTTGTCTTGTCTCTATAAGTCTTTGAGCTCTTTTATTGTGACTTGTGTTCTACAGGGTTCAAACCTGAGCATTTTGCATGGCAAATGGTGTACCAGTGGAGCTGCAGAGCAAGTTTACTACATCAGAAAAGACAAACTTATGAAGATGTTTATGAGATGCAAACATCAAAATGTATTGGTTCGCAATGAATGCACAATGGTAAACTAGTTTTGAGCTCAACACGACATGCACAAATAAAGCAACACAAATTGTTTTAATGCAGCCATGTGTTTGTTTACATTGCATGTAAAGTATGTATGGATGTATGTATGTATGTGTGTATGTAGTCACTAACTCATTCATTCATGTGTTCATTTGTTCATTTGTTGATCCATTAATAAATTAATTTGTTTGTTTGTTCATTCATTATTTTGTTCATTTATTCATTTATTCATTTATACATCCGCTTGTTCATTCATATATTTGCTTAATTGTCCCTTTGTCCATTCATTCATTCATTCATTCATTCAATTATTCAATCATTCAATCATTCATTCATGTATTAATTTGTGTATTAATTTATTCATTCATTTGTTTATTCATTTATTTGTCCAAATGTTTGTTCGTCCATCTATCCATTTATTCATTAATGTATTCATTCATTCATTCATTCATTCAATAATTTATTCAATCATTCATTTATTTGTCCAAATGTTTGTTCGTCCAGCCATTCATTCATTCATTCATTTATTTATTTGTTTGATCGTTTGTTCATCAATCCATCATCCATTTGTCCATTCATTCATTCATTCATTTGTTTGATCGTTCATTTGTCAATCCGTCATACATTTGTCCTTTCATTCATTTATTCATTCATTCACGCACTCATTCAACCATTCATTCGTTCATTCATTCATTTGTTTGATTGATCGTTCATCAATCCATCATTCATTTGTCCATTCATTCATTTATTCATTTATTCATTTGTTTGATCGTTCATTTGTGAATCCATCATTCATTTTTCCTTTCATTTATTCATTCATTCACGCACTCGTTCAACCATTCATTCATTCGTTCATTCATTCATTCATTCGTTCATTTGTTCATTAATTTATTTGTTCTAATGTTTGTTTGTCCAGCCATCTATTTATTCATGTATTCATAAATGTATTTATTCATTTGTTTGATTGCTCATTAATTAATTTATTCATTCATTCATTTGTTCATTGATGTATTAGTCCAAACGTTTGTTCATCCAGCCATCCATTCATTTATTAATTGATGCATTCATTCATTCATTCGTTTGATCGTTTGTTCATCAATCCGTCATTCATTTGTCTGAATGTTCGTTCATTCATTCATTCATTCATTCATTCATTCATTCATACATCCATCTATTCATCCGTTTGATCATTCATTCACCAATCCATCATTCATTCATTCATTCATTTATTCATTTGTCTGGATGTTTGCTTATCCAGCCATCCATTTATTTATGTATATTCATTCAATCATTCATTCATTCATTTACTCATTTGTTCATTAATCTGTCATTCATTCATTCGTTCATTCATTCATTCATTAATTCATTCATTCTTTCATTCATTTGTTCATTAATTTATTTCTCAGAATATTTGTTAATCCAGCCATCCAGTTATTCATTTATGTATTCATTCATTAATTCATTCATTCATTCATTCATCCATCCATTCATTCGTTTGAGCAATCATTCACCAATCCATCATTCATTCATTCATTCATTTGTCTGAATGTTTGCTTATCCAGCCATCCATTTATTTATGTATATTCATTCAATCATTCATTCATTCATTTACTCATTTGTTCATTAATCTGTCATTCATTCGTTCATTCATTCATTTGTTCATTAATTTATTTCTCAGAATATTTGTTAATTCAGCCATCCAGTTGTTAATTTATGTATGTATTCATTCATTCATTCATTCATTTATTCATTCATTCATTTTTTTGTTCATTCATCAATCCAACATTCATTTGTTCATTTATTCATTAATTAATTTGTTCATTCATTTATTCGGCTAAACGTTTGTTCATCCAGCCATGTGTTCGTTCGTTCGTTCATTCATTCAGTTTTTTGTTTGATCATTTGTTCATCAATTCATCATTCATTTGTCCATTCATTCATTCATCCATCCATTCATTCATTCATTCATTCATTCATTCATTCATTCATTCATCCATTCATTCATTCATTCATTCATTCATTCATTCATTTGTTCATTTATTAATTCTTTAATGTTTTCATTCATTAATTTATTAATACATTTGTTTGTTCATTCGTCCATCTGTCCAATAATTTATTCATTCATTCATTCATTCATTGTCTAAAATCTAGTCATGTGCTACTAAGCAGTCTGTTCATTAAGATGCTTTTTACTGTTGACTTTTGCCGTTGGGACTTGGGATTGTGTTATATAAACGCACATCTAGGCTTATTATAGCTTTTCTGACAATAAATGCAAGTTATGGCATATTCCCTATCTGTATATCATGACAAATAAAGATCCCTCAAATTAAAAAGCAAATTACAAATTCCAACCTCAGCTCCACTGAGACACAATTACAGCAATTATGCTGATATGAACTTGCTTCAGGAAAACAGACTGTCGTTTGTTTTGCTTTCTTTCTTTCTGTTTAATTCTTCACTCACTTATCCAAATCAATATTTACATTAATCACATAATTTAATTATATGATCATCGACTATCATTAGTATTTTTGTACATTTTTAATTTGGCTATTATATGGGGCTAAATACCCGAAGAAACTGGCATTTCTGACAGCTCACGTAAACAATGTACTATAGTCATTTACAGTAAATTCTACAGAGTTTTTGAACCATACTATAGTAAAGTGTATTATACTGTATAATATAATATTGTAAACACTTTGTTAATAAATGCTACATCATGCTGGAGTATTAATTATAGTAAACTGATAAACTGTAGGCGTCACGGTGGTGCAGTGGGTAGCACGATCGCCTCACAGCAAGAAGGTCACTGGTTCGAGCCTCGGCTTGGTTCGGTTGGCATTTCTGTGTGGAGTTTGCATGTTCTCTCCGTGTTGGTGTGGGTTTCCTCCGAGTGCTTCGGTTTCCCCCACAGTCCAAACACATGCGCTATAGGGGAATTGAATTAGCTAAATTGGCTGTAGTGTATGTGTGTGAATGCAAAAGAGTATGGGTGTTTCCCAGTGTTGGGTTGCAGCTGGAAGGGGATCCGCTGTGGAAAACATATTCTGGATAAGTTGGCGATTCATTCCGCTGTGGCAACCCTTGATTAATAAAGGGACTAAGCCAAAAAAAAAAAATGAATGAATGATAGATAAACTGCAATACGTATTCTAGTTTTACTACAGTAAAATGGGGTTTATTGTAGTACAATATACCCTAAAGAAAACTACAATATTGGGCCACTTGTTAAATTTTTATAGTGGTTGTGTTACCAAAGCAACCATAGATTCACCACAACAGTTTAGTTACTATAGCAACTGTATAATCACCACAGCAGATCAGTACTATATTACTATAGTTGTTGTGTTACCATAGCAACTATATAATCACCACAATATATTAATTACTATAGCTATCGTGTTACCATAGCAACTATAGAATCACCACAATAGATTGAGTACTATAGTTTTTTGTGTTACCATAGCAACTGTATTATCACCACAGCAAATTAAGTACTATAGTTGTTGTTACCATAGCACCCTAGAATCACCACAACAGATTAACTGCTATAGTTATTGTGTTACCATAGCAACTATAAAATCATCACAATAGATTGAGTAATATAGTTTGCGTTAACATAGCAACTGTATAATCACAATGGAATAAGTTCTATAGTTGTTGTTACCATAGCGACTGTAGAATAACTACTACAGATTACTGACTATAGTTGTTGTGTTACCATAGCAACTAAAGAATCATCACAATAGATTGAGTTATGTAGCTTTTGTGTTACCATAGAAACTGTATAATCAAAACGGATTAAGTACTATAGTTGTTGTTACCATAGCAACTGTAAAATCACCACAACATATTACTCACTATAGTTATTGTGTTACCATGGCAACTATATAATCGCCACAGTGAATTAAGCACTACAGTTGTTCTTACCATAGCGACTGTAGAATCACCACAGTAGATTACTGACTATGGTTGTTGTGTTACCATAGCAACTATATAATCGCCACAACGAATTAAGCACTATATTTGCTGTTACCATAGCAACTATAGAATCACAACAGATTGAGCAATATAGTTGTTGTCTTAGCATAGCAACTATAGAAACTATAGAATCACCACTACAGATTACTGACTATAGTGGTTGTTACCATAGCAACTATATAATCGCCACAACGAAATAAGCACTGTATTTGTTGTTACCATAGCAACTATAGAACCAAAACAGATTGAGTACTGTAGTTGTTGTTACCATAGCAAATATAGAATCACAACAGATTGAGAGCTATAGTTGTTATGTTACCGTAGCATATATATAATTGTCACAATGCATTAAGCACTATTTGTTGTTACCATAGCAACTATAGAATCACAACAGATTGAGTACTATAGTTGTTGTGTTACCATAGCAACTATAGAATCACAACAGATTGAGTACTATAGTTGTTGTGTTACCATAGCAAATATATAATCGTCACAACGCATTAAGCACTATTTGTTGTTACCATAGCAACTATAGAATCACAACAGACTGAGTACTGTAGTTGTTGTCTTTGCATTGCAACTATAGAATCACCACACCAGATTGTGTTACCATAGCAACTACAGAATCACTGCAACAGATTGAGGACTATAGTAGTTGTGTCAGCATAGCAACTGTAGAATCACCACAACAGATCCATTAATATGGTTGTTGTTACCATAGCAACTACGGATTATTTAAAGTACTTTACAATTGTCTGTATGCAGTAGTCAACGTTTGTTGATTAAGTGTAAATTGTTTTTTGAAACACTTTTCGTTTTATTCATTTCAAATATTAACTAATGTAGTAATTTACTATATATTACTATAGTATTTTGTTTTTCATGTTGGAGGATCTGGAGATCTTATGTATCTTACATGAAGAGACAGCTTGATCCCACGAAAAAACGTAAGTATTTTACGCTTTGTCAGTTTAGTGGCTAATTCGTACGAATATGTACGAGTTCAGTAGTACGAAATTGTACGATTTTAAAAAGGAGGCGTGGCCCCGAACCCCTCCCCTAAACCCAGCCGTCATTGGGGGATGAGCAAATCGTACCAATTTGTACGAATTAGATCGTATAAATTCATACGAATTAGCCACAAAATCTAAAAGTTACGAATTGCCGTGAGATTGTGTTGGGAGAGACATACATACAGTATTCATTCATTCATTTTCTTTTCGGCTTAGTCCCTTTATTAATTTGGGGTCGCCACAGTGGAATGAACCACCAACTCATCCAGCATATGTTTTACACAGCGGATACCCTTCCAGCTGCAACCCATCAGAGGGAAACACCCATACACTCCCATCCACACAGATACACTACTGACAATTTAGTTACCCAATTCCCCTACACCGCATGTGTTTGGACTGTGGGGGAAACTGGAGCACCCGGAGGAAACCCACGCCAACACAGGGAGAGCATGCAAACTCCACACAGAAACGCCAACTGACCCAGCCAAGGCTTGCACCAGTGACCTTCTTGCTGTGAGGTGACAGCTCAATCCACTGCACCACCATGCCACCCTACGTACAGAAGCTAACCATAATCCATATTATTCACATGTTATTGTATCTACATTTAGTGCACGCAAGCAACTACACAGTTCCCAACTGTTGTGTAACTTTATCAAAATCAATGGCTCTTTCAGAACTGTATCACTCTCAGACAGCAAGGTGTGTATATAACAGAGAAATGAACACATCTTCGTGCGACACGAACTCCAAGCCCGAGGCAGAAAACAATTTCAGAGAGTTTCACAGAAGCCGAAGTCATTTCACTCGGGGAGAATTCCTCCAAGCTGTTATTATATGAGAGCAGATTAAAAACAACAGCGTCCCGCTCTTGAAATGCGGACCGCTGATCAATGTGTGTGTAAGTGGCTTGTCCTGGAGATTGTTCTTTTATTTAATCCTCCCTCAGTCGGGGAGTGTGCGGAGCCCTCGAGGGCCGCCAGACGCTCATTACCCTTTATGATGCAACAAACTCGCTGTCTCTGATATGTGTTGCGTCAAAATGTTTCCCCGGAGAATGTAAAGAAATCAAGTTACCTCTGAATTATACTGGCTGAATTATGCGACGCGTTGTTATAGGTTGGTGTGTTTTTTTTTTTGTTTTTTTGACAAAGAAACAGCTTTCCTTTTTATTTTAGTTCTCAGTGTTGCAACAACACCAATTAGATGTTGTCAAAATAGCAGGCAAGTGGGCGCAAGTGAACATCAGCAAACCCCTGCTGACTCCAGCAGCATATAGCTGTAGAAAACACTCTGTGTCAGGACTTTTTGCACTGATTCTTTTAGATTAATGAGGCCGACTATGCGAACAGTCAAAAGTTTCCAGCAAATAAGATAATTATATTTCTGATTGTTATCAATGTTGAAAATTGTAGTTGCTGGATACCTCACTTCTTTTTTTTTTTTTTTTTTTTTAGAGAGACTATGATATAATTCCATGCACAAGTTCAAAAGTTGCAACTGTAGATATTTAGTATATCATACAACATTCACTTTTAAAATAGGTGTTGTAATCAGGGCTTGACATTAACTTTTTTAATCACAGGCCACTGTGGCTAGTAGTTTTCCAACATTACTAGCCACTCTGCATTTTCATTCGTTCATTCATTTTCTTTTCGGCTTAGTCCCTTTATTAATTCGGGGTCGCCACAGCGGAATGAACCGCCAACTTATCCAGCACGATTTTACGCAGCGGATGCCCTTCCAGCCGCAACCCATCTCTGGGAACTTCCACACACACATTCACACTCATACACTACGGACAATTTTAGCTTACCCAATTCACCTGTACTGCATGTGTTTGGACTGTGGGGGAAACCGGAGCACCCGGAGGAAACCCACGCAAACCCAGGGAGAACATGCAAACTCCACACAGAAACGCCAACTGACCCAGCCGAGGCTCGAACCAGAGACCTTCTTGCTGTGAGGCGACAGCACTACCTACTGCGCCACTGCGTCGCCCACTCTGCATTTTCACTAGCCATAATTTTGTTGTTGGGAAAATAGATTTTATATGCATAAATTTGACTTTGACATGCTAAAATACTTGATTTAAATTTTGTGTTATGTCCGCATGCCTCGTCCTTAATTTCACTTTTTGTGTGTCGTGTATGAGCTTGCTCAATGAGCATGAGCAAATGGGTCATGGTGTTATATTGCAATTAGTTTTTATTTCACATGACGTTTAAGGGTTTACCAATTTATCTCTGACCACACCAAACAATAATTATTTCTTAGCCACAAATTTTAAATGTGTCAAAACAAGCAAAATATAGCTGTATACTATACATTTTATTTAAGGGGCCACGAAACCCCCTGTCTCAGCAGGGTGTTTTCACACCTCTGTTTTAAAAAAAGTCAGGAAAGTTGGGCGTGTCCAGCTCTGGGAGTGTGGGAGTGTCGGGGGAGGGAAAGAGGGTAGGATTTGCATAGAAGGGAGTTTCCATTTGGGCACGCGCTAAGTTTCACAGGCAAAACATACACACAGAGGCTGATTTGATATGGCATGGCGAATGAGAGAAAAAAAATCCTCTGCATTTCTCTGTAACTTATGTACTCAGTAGGTAGCGTCAGAAAGCCGTGTGTGTATAGACTATCCTGTCACAAAATGCAGTGAAAATCCTGCACGACGGGAATAGTTTGTGTTTACATGTTTACACTCGGAGAGCAGCATGTACAGTGGATCTTTCAGTCTATAATAATATTGCAGTGATATTAACATACTGTAAACTTAGTCACTAAATCATTTTGACTATGGTATGCCTTTAAACACTGAAAGAGCTCTGCTGATCACGAACTAACTTTGCAATCTGGGTTAAACAAAGGGCAGTCCACTGCAAACACTTACCAAATCTGTAGACAGACAATCAAACTGGAGCTGTGTCTTTTATTAAAAGGAGACGAGCGGCAAATCCGGATTTTATAATTTCCAGATGAGAAAAAACTCTCGGGTAAAAATGTTCCTTACAAACGCGTTTCTGTCGCGTGCACTGTAATCCACACGTGAGTCCAGCTGCTCTCTCATAGAGGGAAAATGAAAACAAAACCTTCGTTGCTACACCGCAATAAATAAACGCAACACCGACGACTCGTGTCTCCAAATTCTTGTTCTTTCACTTGTTTTGGCAACACAACGTGGCGTCTCTCTGTCGTCTGAACACTGTAAACAGGTAAACCGTCTCCGGAGCTATCATGCATATTAATGAAGTTTCACGTCATACACAATAGAGTGCGCTGATTGGTTTGAAGCACGTCTTTGTCATGAATTAATGCCGCACACTCAGAGACGTCACAATGTTCTCGAAAAGACAGACAGCCACTCTCCACTTTGGATTTACACCTAAGTATCTCATGGCCGTGACGCAGCTTCAAAAATTCGTTTCAAACCGGAAGAACGAATTTGCTCAAAAAAACGCAAAAACAACCAATTTTCACTCTTTAGTGCAATATATGTGTCCTAATAGTGTTTATAGCAGCGTGGGACACAGATATGACTGTCAACAGCTCAAAAAATGTGTTTTGGTGTTTCGTGACCCTTTAACAAAACATTTCTTACAAAACAAAGAAAAGATATTGACTTTAAAAAAAATCCTCATTGTCATGTATCTAAAATATGCACAGTAATCTGTCCTGGCTAAAGGTCTCTCGGACCACCAGTTAACTACACATACGTGAATGGAGAGTTAATTTCCCATTAAA
The DNA here is from genome assembly GCA_903798195.1 of Danio kyathit. Classification (NCBI taxonomy): domain Eukaryota; kingdom Metazoa; phylum Chordata; class Actinopteri; order Cypriniformes; family Danionidae; genus Danio; species Danio kyathit. The sequence continues at coordinate 83,589,392 of LR812523.1, read as the reverse complement.
GCAATGTTGTAAAAAAAAAAAAAAATGAACCATACTGTATTAACAAAAATACAAGCAAATAAAACAGTAAGCAAATGAAAGCCGGTGAAAAACATACCGCGTGTGATAGTGAAAGGATCTGTTCAAAGAGAAAGCAACCGGTGCTGCTTACAAAAAGACAAATCTGGAGCTCTTGAAAGCAGCAGGACTGTGGGTGCATGTTCATCACTTTTTGTCTAGTCTATTTGAAAGAGAACCGATCACAGTTGCGTTTCCAGACACGGTTGCTTCACGAAAGGAAACGGGAGCGCGCACGCACGCGTTTTAAGCAGTCGCGCGCATCACATCAGCTGTTAGCGCGAGTGATCATCCTCTCATTCGGTATTCACTTGCTTTCTTTTGCTCGCGTGATCACAGTTATTTTTGTCCGTCGTGCTGCTTCTCGATTCTAGGATCACATTTGCACGCATATTGGGTCATCCTATTGTCGAACCCTGCTTTTAAGAGAACTACAATTTAAAAATGATTTTCAACCAGCCAAAGTGGCTAGTGGAGGCGTCTGTCTAACCCGCCAGAGCTGAAATCTACCCGCATTTGGCGAGTTGGCGGGTGTTAATGTAAAGCCCTGGTTGTAAGTATTGTATCACCCACACACACACACACACACACACAATGTATCAGATATAATTAATATGAATCATAAATGCTTTTAAATTGCATTCAAGAGTTCACACTTAGAGTTGAAGTCAGAATTATTAGCCCCCCTGAATTATTAGCACCCTTTTTTATTTTTTCCCCCAATTTCTGTTTAACGGAGAGCAGATTTTTTCAGCACATTTCTAAACATAATAGTTTTAATAACTCATCTCTAATAACTGATTTATTTTATCTTTGTCATGATGACAGTAAATAATATTAGACTAGATATTCTTCAAGACACTTCTATACAGCTTAAAGTGACATTTAAAGGCTTAACTAGGTTAATTAGGTTAACTAGACAGGTTAGGGTAATTAGGCAAGCTATTGTACAATGATGGTTTCTTCTGTAGACTATCGAAAAAATATATAGCTTAAAGGGGCTAATAATATTGCCCCTAAAATGATGTTTAAAAAATTAAAAACTGCTTTTATTTAGCCGAAATAAAACAAATAAGACTTTCTATAGAAGAAAAAATATTATCAGACATACTGTGAAAATGTCCTTGCTCTGTTAAACATCATTTGGGAAATAATTAAAAAATAATAATAATTCAAAGGGGGGCTAATAACTCTGACTTCAACTGTAGGTGATGATTGTTAATAAAGCTTGTTTGGCATGCTGTCCCGAGAGAGAGCCCTGAGCTTATGAGATCCTCGAGCCCGGGGCTTCCCTCCCATTTGCAGGGTGAGAGGGTGTCACGGTTGTGGATCTGTCTGTTCCCCTGGTGTATGTGTGTGTGTGTGTGTTTATGTGTGTGGGTGTGTCTTGACCGCGTGGCTGTCTGTTGTGTTTACATGTCATCAGCTGGGTGGTCACGTGCTCTGCTGCTATCAGTAACCTCAGCTGTCAGCACTCCACAGGTGCAGCGCATTACTGCACCTATATCTGTTCAGCATGTTCCTGTTTTACGTTGTCAGTTCGTTGTGTTCACGTCTGTGTCTGTTTCCTGTTAGGCAGCTCCCGCTGTATCCGCTGAGGGTGAGTCATCATAGAGTCTGTTGCTTTTGGACTTGTCAAGCACAGCTTGGTTTCATTGATGTTGTTACCGCTGTTTGCACTGATGACACTCACAAGAGATTCACTTTGTTTTGCTGCTCTGAAGAACTATTACCGCTGTTAAGCGTTGTTGATTTCCTTGAGAGATGCATTATTGCTCTACCCCTTCCCTCGATATCTGGTGAGATATCCATGAGAGACTTCCCTCTGGATCTGTTGCTCTGATGAACTATTACCGCTGTTAAGCGTTGTCGACTTCCTTGAGAGATGCACCATTGCTCTACCCTTTCCCTCAATATCTGGTGAGATATCAGTAAGAGACATCACTCTGGATCTGTTCCTCTGAAGAACTATTACCGCTGTTTAGCGTGTCGATTTCCTCGAGATCTGGTGAGATCTTTACCAGTTGTTATGTCCTGTTATCCCTGTTAATAAATCAACTTGCATTCACTTGCACTTGGGTCTCCTGCGTATTTGTGACAGAGGGGAGTTTGAGCTCAGGTAGATCTCGATGAACTCTCCCCAGCTTATTTCTAGCTAAATGACGGATTTGGATGACTGAGGAGAGGTGTACTCACTAAGAGCTTGGCTATGGTATCAGTTTTGTGTGTTCAATTTACTTAGGTTGCGTGTTTTTGGACTGTGGGAGGAAACCGGAGAACCTGGGGAAAACCCACGCAAGCATAAAGGGAAACGAGCAAATTCCCACAGAAATGTCATCTGGTTTAGTTGGGACTTTAACCAGAGGCATTCTTGCTGTGAGGCAACAGTGCTAATCACTGG
>LR812523.1:83574434-83581934 GCA_903798195.1 Danio kyathit | reverse complement strand
AGAATTTTTCAGAGTATTCACTATAATATTTTTTTTCTTCAGGAGAAAGTCTTATTTGTTTTATTTCGGATAGAATAAAAGCAGTTTTCATTTATTTAAAACCATTTTAAGGTCAATATTATTAGCCCCCTTAAGCAATATTTGTTTTGGATTGGCTACAGAACAAACCACTGTTACACGATGACTTGCCTAATTACCCTAACTTTACCCTAATTAACCTAGTTAAGCCTTTAAATGTCACTTTAAGCTGAATACTATCTCAAAAAATGTCAAGTCAAATACTCAACATAGTCTCATTCTGAAAACTTACCGCTACATGCATTTCTGGAGATCGCACGTTATGTACCCAGAGGTGCATATGGCTGGATTTCATCCATAAAACGAACGATACTAAGTGGTATGAAGCCCTTCCTTTTCGCACTTACCTCCGTATAGACAGCTTTCCTGCTGTTACCAGTTCGTGCAGTGGCTCACAGCATAAAGCAGTGAACTTGACCCGCAGAGAGGAGTTGACTGTAATGACAGGGTTTGAGGTTGGCAAAGAACGGTTCCAGAAAGCAGGTAAGACTAAAACAAAAGCCAAAAGTAAAATAAGCAAGTAAATAACAAGGTGAGAATGTGGTAAAATCTGAAAATGTGGTAAAACGCAGTTTTTTTGTTTTTTTTCTGGATTGCTTTTGAAACAATATTGGTTGGATTTAGGGAAGAGGGTGGGATCGGTTGGTTGGTCGGTCGGTCAGTCAGAAAGTCAGTCAATAGCGGCCTCTGATGGATTTACATGAAAACAGCAGGCACGAATGGCACCCACGAGAGAAATTTGAGATCTCAAAAAGCGTAAACAGCCGCCTCTGTTGGATTTGTTAAAAAATGTACCTCCTGGAACGTATTTGCCGCTCTCCAGAAATGCAACTTTATCAAATGAAATGAGTGTGGTTATCTCAAAATTGACTGAAAGTTAATTCTACTCATTTGAAAAGAGTTTTGAACTCAGTGTTGAAGGTAATGAGTTAATTACAAACCTCATTATTTCAGCTTAAATGGAGTAAGTTCACAGTACTCATATACATTAGTTTTTACTCAAACTGTTTGAGGAAACCAAATGCTTCAAACCATTTGAGTTGCCTTAACTTATTGGGTTTTACAGTACTCAGTTGTTTTGAGTTCTCTTGATTTATTGGGTTTTACTGTGCTCAAATTGCTTCGTTTACTCAAATGGATTAAGTTCACAGTACTCATTAGGATTAGTTTTTAACTTAAGTGAAGTTCATTTATAAAATAATTTCGAGAGGAGCATGCGCTTATGATTGATAACAGCTGGTCCTCATTAGCTAACGCAGCATTCACCAATCAGACGATTCCTAAATCACTATAAATAACCAGAGTATCTTTCCTGAACCATCCTTGTCTTGAAGAATCCCCCCTTCCACCCCTACTCCTCCCTTTTCCTTGTCAGGGCAACACGAAGGCCTAATGGTTAGGATCATTGCCTCACAGCAAGAATGTCTCCGGCTCACGTCTTACCTGGCCAAGTCTGCATTTCTGTGCAGAGTTTGCATGTTCTCCCCGTGTTTGCGTGGGTTTTCCCCGGGTACTCCGGTTTCCTCCCACAGACCAAAAACATGTGTCACAAGTAAATTGACAAAACTAAAATGACATCATAACAAGCGTTGAATTTAGTATTTACACTCCATAGCAGATTCATAATCCTCATCTACCGTTATCAAACAGGGGGAGTTCTCGAGACCTACCTGAACTCTGACTACCCTCTCGCCCTGCAACGGGGGGGAGCCCTGAGCTTGAGGATCTTATGAGCTCAGGGCTCTCTCCCGGGACATCATGCCAAACACGCTTTATAATCAATCATCAGCAAGGGCGAACTCTTGAAATGGTTTTTGCAATTGGTTTCTTCAAATGATTTGAGTTGCCTTAACTTTTTGGGTTTTACAGTGTAGGGCTATGTTGTCAGAATCACCCTGGGTTGGAAATATTATTTACTGTCATCATGACAAAGATAAAATAAATCAGTTATTAGAAACTATCATGTTTAGAAATGTGTTGAAAAAAAAAACATATTTCCGTTAAACAGAATTTGGGGAAAATATACAGGAGGGCTAATAATTTTGATTTCAACTCTAGGTGAGCAAAATATGTAGGACACTAATACCAGAAAAAGTAACAGAACCTACGTGCATTGCCAAAAGCTGGATATTTAGCTCTGAACATCCTCCCAGGTGTGTCGGGACTCCTTCATAATTCAGTTACCGCTGTAAAAACCTCTTACACAATATAGACCCCGGCGGACATGAACCGGGAGACTTTGACAGATGGAGAAAGACAGAGTTTCCCTCAGACGGCCCTCTGCTGGAGTCGTCCTCATCTAAATTGCACATAATTGTCGGTTTTAAGCGCTGGATGCTGGATGGATGCTCACATTGGAGATGAATGCCAAAGTAAAAGGGGATCGGGATATAAAAACACTTGTTCGCTCTCATGTTTGCTTATTGTGTCCTGTCACTGCAGCTGTAGACAGATTCAAGATGATCTTCAAGAATTACTGCTCAGAGTTATCCATTATAGTACAAAGCAACTGATGTTGTTTTTCAGTCTTTCTACACATGCTTGGTTTATACAGTATGAGGATAGAACATGTATTGCAAGTGACGGTTTCATAAAAAGATTTAGTTTTTCTTTGTGGCTACTGTTTGCAATAAACCAAGGTTATTTTGGTAAATAAAGACAAGCAAAAAAATGTAAACTCAATAAGAAGCATTGTGGCTTAGTGGTTAGCACTGTGGCCTCACAGCAAGAAGGTCGCTGGTTCAGGTCCCTGCTGGGCCTGTTGGCATTTCTGTGTGGAGTTTGCATTTTCTCCCTGTGTTGGCGTGGGTTTCCTCCGGGTGCTCCGGTTTCCCCCACAGTCCAAACACATGCGTTATAGGGGAATTGGGTAAGAAAAATTGGGTAGTGTATGCGTGTGAATGGGATGTTTTCCAGTGATGGGTTGCAGCTGGAAGGGCATCCGCTGTGTAAAACATATGCTGGATAAGTTGGTGTTTCATTCCGCTGTGGCGACCCCAGAATAATAAAGGGACTAATCCAGTGATGTCAAACTCAATTCCTGGAGGGCCGCAGCCCTGCACAGTTTAGTTCCAACCCTAATTAAACACACCTGATCAAACCTGATCTAATTGACTCCTTCAGGCTTGTTTGAAACCTACCAGTAAGTGTGTTGAAGCAGGATTGGATCTAAACTATGCAGGGCTGCGGCTCTCCAGGAATTGAGTTTGGCATCCCTGAACTAAACCAAAAAGAAAATGAATGAATGAATGAATGAATGAATGAATGAATGAAAAGCTTTCCAAATCAGAGCTTGATGAGGACCTCTGCTGGTTAAAGTGAGGGAAAGCACTGTGTTGCAAAAACAAATGTTCACAACTGACAAACTTAATTATGTAGCAATACAATAGTGATTTAAAGAAATTACTCAATTACTGTAGTTTTTACATATAAGTAGGTCCACACAGAATCTGCGCGCGCAGAATTCCACAGATTTTCTGTTTATTTACTTACAGTTAACTATTTACTGTTAATCTAATTGGATTTGCATTTTAAACATTAAATAAAAGTAAAAAAGATATTATTTTTTATTTCACATTTTAAGGTTTTAGTTATAATACTCCTAAAATAATTCCGCAGTAATCCACAGATTTTTACCAAAATTCCCTGCAGAAATAGCAAAAAACGTCCGCATATTCCGTCTGGCCCTGCATATAAGATATGTTACATTACAGCACGATGACTGTAGTTAAATCCAGTGGTGTAAAGTAACTAATTACAAATACTCAAATTACTGTAATTGAGCAGTTTTTCTCAGGAATTGTAATTTACTGAGTAGTTTTAAAAATGTGTACTTTTACTTTTCCTTGAGTACATTTTTAGTGCAGTATCTGTACTTTTACTCCACTACTTTCTTTCAACATGCACTCACTACTTCATTTTTCTTGTCTATGGGGATTAGAAAAATCAGTCCTGTGATTCCTGTCCAATCAAATCACACATACTGTAGAAGGTAAATCGCATCCTAATGAACTACCTCAAGACGTGTGCACTTTATAATTGCAGCAAACTGTTTGGAAGTATTAAAAGTGTCCAAGAAGATGTTCAAAATCTTTACACACAATGACCAAGAGACTGTTTAGATGCATAACACTGATGAGAAGATGACCGATGTTTACTGTATGATGACAGGACGTCAACATGACGTCTGATTGACGTTGAACCCTAACGTCATGGGGACTTTGCATTTTGTTAGGAAATGAAAATCTGGTTGACGTCAGAACTCAACGTCAGGCCAATGTCAATGTCCAATGTCCAACCTAAAACCAACCAAATATCAACGTCTAATGATGTTACAGCTTGACATTGTGTGAACGTTACCCCTATGACATCTATCAGACGTTGAATTTTGGTCAATATGACGTTGGTTTAAGATGTTGGCTCGACGCTGGATTTTGATCACTTTCTAACAACCTAAAATCAACCAAATATCCACGTGATTTGACGTCATTATTGGACATCAAAATAACGTTGTCCTTAGATGCTGTCTTGACAATTAATTTTGGTCAACTGACATTACAACCTAAATCTAACCTAATATTAATGTTTCATGATGTTGTGTGCCTTCTGGGCAATAACTAAATGCATTACAGAATGTTACGTTTACACACACACATGCACAAATTACATGTAAACATATCAGCTTTTGACAGCATTATACTCACTACTCACTACTTTTGAGTACTTTTAAAAGGGCTACTTTTTATTCATACTTTGAGTAGTATTTACAACAGATACTTTTACTCTACTTGCACTACATTTTTAGGCAAGTAAAGGTACTTTTACTTGAGTATGATTTTTCAGTACTCTTTCCACCACTGGTTAAATCCAAGGTATTCAAAAGTGTTTACGTTTATCATAATCCAACCAGTCCTACACCCAACCACTCGTTTCAAGCAGGGATCGAACTGGCGATTCCTGCATGGGAGGCGAATGCTATAGTGGTCCTCATACCCCCGGGCCGTGAACCGGTACTTGTCCGTGGATCAATTGGCACAAGAAATCATTAATTATTTCCATTTTATTTATTATCTGAGTCTGAACGATATTTTATTAAGAAAAATGACCATATTCTCTGGGCTACATCTCGGTCACTTGAGCGCCCAAATGTAACCCACATCAGTAAAATGAGTAAGAAACAAACATCTTTGGAAAGTTTCTTTGCTAAGGGGGAAAGGTCCTGTGAAGGATCCACAAACTGCCAAGGAACGAATCCGCAACCCATTTGTCAACAAATCAGGTGAATCCAGCATGTCTGTGCAAGAAGATCAACTGATGGAGATCACAAATGACAGCGGCCTTTTAGGGGCCGTTCGCATATCACATCTTTTCTAGAGTTCGTGCAAGTTCGTTGTTTCCAAAAGAGGTGTGTGGCTTGCACACACAAGCAGCGTGATGTGCTTGCACCTTCCAGACACACACAGTTGGATGAATCCCACGAGTGCACCACGAGTGACGTGACAAGAACTGACCGATCAGCTTCAGCTTGTATGGAATTTACATATTCGGTAAGACTAATTACCTCAGACACACACAGATCTCCCAAACACTGCAGTGCTTTGTCATTTTCTCCATAAATAACCCAGGTAGCAAAGAATTCTGGCCCAGATTTGGCACAAAGTTGACACAGCAGGCATTCGTCTGGCACTTGCATGCAACATGTGGGTTTGGCAGAGGTGGCACCGTCTTTAAGTCGGCACACAAGACTTGGGCCAGATATCAAATGTAGTATTTGGCCCAGATGTTAAAAATGTATATGTGGGCCACGTAGGTTTGGCCTGTCTTGACCCACATTTAAAATACATTTAAATAATTTTAGGTCACTTCGAAAAAAAGCTCAGCTATAAAGCGAAATGCTTCATGGGTTTATTAAATTCACTGCAGTCATCACACACCAACATATCTGGCCCAGTTCAGGCCCAGTTATAGGTTATTAAGTTGGCTGAGACTTGGCCCAGATATGGTCCATGTTTGGCCCTTGTATGGAAGCCAGACTTGGTCCAATCATGTACCGTAATTCACTGCGGCATGTGGGCCAAGCAAGAGCTGATTGTGTGGGCCAGATCTGGGCCAGAGAAAGTTTGCTATGTGGGAATGTTTGTCAGCTTGTCATCCTCTGAGAAAACGGTCGCCTAGCAAACTACAATCTACGAAACCCCCGTAGGGTATAGGCGAAAATGAAGCTTCCCTGCAGGCACGGTACGTGATGACATCATATTGACGTTGTACTCCAACGTCGTGGTGATGTTGGATTTTGTTTGGAAATTAAAATCGGGTTGACGTCCATGTCAATGTCCAACCTAAAATCAACGTCTAATCATGTTACACCTTGAAGTTGTGTCGACGTTACCACTATGACATCTATCAGACAATGTATTTTGGTCCATTTTCAACACAACCCAAAATCAACCAAATATCAATGTAATTTGACGTCGTTATTGGACATCAAAATAACTTTGTCCTTAGACACTGGCTAGAAATTGAATTGATACATCTTCGAAGCCTCGGTACACAACGTCACATCACTACATTTAATAATAAAGCTGCATTTGGAACTATCTCGATTGTCAGCACAATCTGTCATAACACCTTCAACTGTATTCACACAGTTCCAACACAATACGAGGACCAGTGCTTAATTTGTGAATTGCGAGGTCCCGGAACAGATTAGGGTAACGGATCCGGCATGTTACCTGGGGATGGAGAGGTGCCGCGCACGAAAGTGGAGAGGGGGGGCGGCGGTTGGTGTGGTGGATGGCGGAGGGGTGTCGCGGACGAAATTAAAGAGGGTTGGGACTGGGGAGTCACGGAAGAAAGTGAAGGTGAACAGCGGACGGGGAGGAGGATGGTTGAGGAGGGGGATCGGTAAAATGAGGTGCCAGATCAGATTTCAGAGGTGCTTGATCCAGATCCAGCGTGTTCCGGCACAAATTAAGCCCTGTTGAGGACTAGAGTAATCTGTCAGGTAATCTCCCAGTAAACTGTAATATTAAGCATGGTATGATGCTGCTGGTAATAACAGAATGTGTGTTTGAAATAACTCAACTAATTTACAAATACCATTTTTCCCAGTAAGAGCTCTCAGTGTCCAGCAAAATGTCATTTGTTGTGCTCAAATAAATCTCCAGGAGCTTTATAACTATTACACTTTTGAACATTGCATTCAAAGCATTAGTTAAATTGCTGACAGCTGCGGGTTTTCCTCCATCTGACCGCAGCTGAACCTTATTTAGTCTCTTTCATTGTGCTGGAGGATTTTCTTGAGGGAAAAGAGTCAGAGAATGATAATGACAGACATTAGCGTGTCATTGTCAGCATAAACTTATTGCAATGGAAGTAATTTTGCTTAAAGAGTGCAGAGATTGTGATAGATGGCTGTTCTTT
>LR812523.1:83556112-83574334 GCA_903798195.1 Danio kyathit | reverse complement strand
AATGAATGAATGAATGAATGAATGAATGAATGAATGAATGAATGAATGAATGAATGAATGAATTAGTGAAAATTAATAAATAATTAAAAAGGAAAGAAAAGAAGAATAATAGAGGAAAGACGGAAGGACAAGAAATAATAAAAGGAAGTAATGAATGAATGAATGAATGAATGAAAAGAAGAAATAATAAAAGAAAGAAAGAAAGAAAGAATAATAGAGGAAGAAAGGAATGACAAGAAAGAATAAAAGGAAGGGCAGAAAAAGGAAACGAGAATGAAAGGAAGTTATTTGAAAATAAAAGTTTTTAAAATTTAATAAAATAAAAAGATAAAATAAAATATAACAATTAAACCAATCAATGAATAAGTGGATAAATCAATAAATAACTCAACAAATACAACAAAGTCAATGAGTTAATAAAAAATAAGGATTTGTGATGTCTAAAAGAAATTGACATTTGATGAAACTGTGTCATTTGTATTGTATAAAATGTAAACATTAAGTTAAACTCTGATTTCAGATCAGTTTTAAGACACATAAATAATAAGTGTACTGTTGCCAATGATCATAATGGAATCTCCTTGCAGTGCTGAGAGCAGGATACTGTTGATGAGGACTTTCTTTTGCATTCTCCTCCTCCACTGTGTTTCCATAGTAACCCAGAGAAACAGTAAATTGGTCAAACTGTGTTCTTGTTCCGATCTCAAACTGGGCTTTGAATAGAGACGACACGACAGCATCCGTCACGTCTCTTTATGTCGCACAGCATTTAATTTCTTCCTCCATATCTGACCAGAGCGCATCAGAATCAATCATGCGTGCTCTCTATAGATGTTTACGGACAGCTAAATTAAAGACAGACAGATTCATAAACATGCATTTATTCTGTTTGTCAATGCTGGAATATGACAATCAGCGCTGTTGAAAATGACATGATGTAGGACGGATAGAGCTGTGCAGCGTTTGGACAGATGCTGGATAAACACGGCTCTCCTTTTTATGGCAGATTTGAGTTTTACGAGAGGCACAAAGCTTTCAGATGATATGGCGAACAAGGCGGACGGGGAAAGTGAAGCACACAAAACATATTTAGACCCAAATAATTTATGGCGCATTGTTAAAAGCACATTGAAGATGTCTGTTTTGATGTGCCGTATCATGGATGACTGATGCTCAACCTGTCGATGTGTTCATGTCTGTGAGAATTACACTGAGCACATGAATGTATAAAGAGTGCTCCTGCAGTAATACACTGCAAAATATAATATAATATAATATAATATAATATAATATAATATAATATAATATAATATAATATAATATAATATAATATAATATAATATAATATAATACAATTTATTTATTTATTCATTTTAAAGGTTATTTTTTTATATATTTTATATTTTATAATATTATTCATATTTTTATTATTTATTTGTTTATTCATTTATTCATTCATTTATTTATTTTTAAATGTTATAATTTTATTATTTGATAATATTATTAATATTGTTATTTATTTATTTATTTTTAATGTTATTATTTTATATTATTTTATATTATTATTATTATTTTTTTATTCATTTTTAAAGTTTATTACTTTTTAAATTTTATAATAATATTTTATGTTATTATGTATTTATTTATTTATTTTATTTTTATTTATTTATTTATTCATTTTAAATGTTATTATTTTTTATTATTTTATAATATTGTTAATATTTTTATTTATTTGTTTATGTATTTATTTATTTGTTTGTTTATTTATTTATTCATTTTAAAGGTTATTTTTGTATGTATATATTTTATAATATTTTAAATATTTATTTATTTATTTATTCATTCATTTATTCATTCATTCATTTATTTGTTTTAAATGTTATCATTTTATTATTTGATAATATTATTAATATTGTTATTTATTTATTAATTTATTTATTTATTTTAAATGTTTTTATTTTATATTATTTTTTATTATTATTATTTATTTATTTATTTTTATTTATTCTTTTTAAAAAGTTATTACTTTTTCATTTTTATAATATTATTTTATATTATAATTTATTTATTTATTTTATATCTATTTATTCATTTTAAATGTTATTATTTTATATTATTTAATATTATTTTATATTATTTTATATTATTATTATTTATTTTATTTGTTTATTTATTTATTTATTCATTTTAAATGTTATTACTTTAAAATTTTTATAATATAATTAATATTTTAAATGTTATAATTTTATTATTATTTTATATTATTATTTATTTATCTATTTTATATTTATTTATTTATTTATAATCATTTTTGACGGTTTTTCACCTTTAACTGAGACAGGACAGTTGAGAGAGAGGGAAAGGGTTGCCAAAGGACCTCGAGCCAGGAATCGAACTCGGGTCGCTGGGATCACTTTTGTATATAATATTATTATTATTATTATTATTATTATTATTATTATTATTATTATTATTATTATTATTATTACTGTGTAGTGCATATATACATTTAAAAACACACATGTTCTGTCATTTTTTACAGCTTGTATACTTGGTCACCATTTAAAATAAGCTAAACAAAAAAAAAAAAATAAATAAATAAATAAATAAATAAATAAATAAATAAATAAATAATTCAATAAAAATTAATTCAATAAAATAAAAAATAAATGAGCACTGCTGGTCCTAGGTTTGTAGTGACCCTAAGCAAAATGTCATAAATAAAAAACCCAAAATGTCCCTGAAACTGACTATGTTCTTTCAAAGCAGTTTCAGTGAGTTAAAACAGTCAGTAACACAATACATAAAAATGATGATCTATAGGGCAAGCAAAATAATAAAAGAGTTCAAAGAAATCAGTGCAACATAGAACAGTTTTTTATTACTAAATGAATGAATTAGCTGCTTTGAATGAATCAGTTGAGCAATTGATTCAATGACTCATTCGCCACCTACTGACAGTTGTAGTTTCACATTTAAATGTATATTTTTGTAAACAAATTATAAAATTGTTAGTTCATTTGCTTGTTTGTTTGTTTGTTTGTTCATTCATTTGTTTGTTTGTTCATTCATTCATAACAGTTTTTCATTACGAAATGAATGAATCAGCTGCTTTGAATGAATCAGTTGAGCAATTGATTCAATGACTCATTCGCCACCTACTGGCAGTTGTAGTTTCACATTTAAATGTATATTTTTTATAAATGAATGAATCACTTGCTTTGTTTGTTCGCTCGCTCGCTTGCTTTCTTCTTTTTAAAGAATGCAAAAAGTTGCGTCTGAACTGCTCTCATAGACATTTAGAAAATCGTGCAAAATGACACAATGCACTGTATTGCGCTTGTGCATGGTGCCTTATTACAATACTGAGTTCTGGTTGGTCAATCGTTGTTGTTTATAAGTCATAAATTACCATAAAGAATTTTTATATTTAATTTGCATGATAAGCCATGCAAACATGACTGCACACTTTTTAGAGTTGTTGATAAAACACAATTCATTTAAAATTAGTTGTACAATTTGTCAGATTATTAGGGTTACAATTTTACAAACAATAACGAACTAAACCACAAAACTCCAACAACACCACTGACTCTAAACCTGTTCGTTCATTTATTTATTACAGTTTTGCATTACTAAATGAATGCATCCCTTGCTATGAATGTTTTTAAATTGTTCATTCATTTGTTCATTCGCTTGCTTGCTCACTTGTGCATTCATTCATTCATTCATTCATAACAGTTTTTCATTACTAAATGAATGCTGAAATGATTAGAGAAATATTTAGAGAAAACAGAATGAATCAGTTGAGCAAGTGATTCAATGACTCATTTGTGACCTACTAGTAGATATATAATAGTTTCACATTTAAATGAATATTTTTTTCTTCAATTCGTTCATTCATACATTCATAATAGTTTTTCAATACTAAATGAACGAATCAGCTGCACTGTTTTATTATTCGTTCATTCGTTCGTTCATCTATGAATTTGGCAGAATATTTTATATAAATCAAGTTGCAATTAAGGTGCATGTTTAATCCGTTCTTGTTTGACTTGGGAAGTAACAGTTGTTTATAGTAATGTAGTTGTATGTTACAGTATATGTAGATTTTTAAGTGACCTTTTCTCTCTTTTTCTGACATTTTCAGTCTGTAAATGTGAATTTGAGGAGTGCTGCTCTGGTCTGGTCTTGACTACAAAAATCCCTCAACATTTAAATGTGCTTTAGTATGCAAGTCTACACTTCAAAATAAGTGTACTCGATTTTAACAGGAGAAATGATTATGAAAGCAAGGCGGTAGGACTTTTATCTTGTCATCATTATAAAGCACTCTTTTTTCTTCTTCACTTTACTTAAGCATGTTAAAATCAAGTAATGAATGTGCCTTTTATTGCATTAATATTACATTATCTGCAAGTATCCCCCACTACAAAGTGCAAATTAAATTCAGTGAAGTGCACTTCTGGTTCGTAAGGGTGATTATCAAGAGGTTTTATTTTTGATCTTTTCATTCTGCTTCAAGTATTCAGAAGAAGTGTCGATCGAGAAAAGCTGCAATGCTAAGACCCAATCACAGTTCTACCCCTTAGCCCCTACACTTACTTCTAACCCTCAATTTCATGAGGTTCCATTTACAGCTTTGATAATCTCATTTAATTAAAAGGTGACATTTTACTTAAAGGACTGTTCATAAGACTGTCATTAAATTTTTATAATCATGACGAAAAACATGCATGCATGGGAATGTGATTTTATGCATGCTTATAACAACTGCCGGCAGCTAGCTCTCTGCAACTCTCACATGGTCGCCCACTGAAGCTAAGCAGGGCTGTGCCCGGTCAGTACCTGGATGGGAGACCACATGGGAAAGCTAGGTTGCTGCTGGAAGTTGTGTTAGTGAGGCCAGCAGGGGGCGCCCAACCTGCGGTCTGTGTGGGTCCTAATGCCCCAGTATAGTGACGGGGACTCTATACTGCTCAGTGAGCGCCATCTTTCGGATGAGAGGTCATGACACTCTGTGGTCATTAAAAATCCCAGGATGTCCTTCGAAAAAGAGTAGGGGTTTAACCCCGGCATCCTGGCCAAATCTGCCCACTGGCCTCTGTCCATCATGGCCCCCTAACCATCCCCATGTCATAATTGGCTTCATCACTCTGTCTCCTCTCCACCAATCAGCTGGTGTGTGGTGTGCGGTCTGGTGCAAAATGGCTGCCGTCGCGTCATCCAGGTGGATGCTGCACACTGGTGGTGGATGAGGAGATGCCCCACAATGTGTAAAGCGCTTTGAGTGCCCAGAAAAGCGCTATATAAATGTAAGGAATTAATATTATTATTATTATTATTATTATTATTATTATTATTATCTGTTATCAAGTGTCATTAGCTGTTTCCATCCAAAAATGCGAATTAAATTCATGTACAGAATTGGATTATCCAACTCAATCTCACGGCAATTCGTAACTTTTTGATTTAGTGGCTAATTCGTATGAATTTGTACGATCTAATTCATACAAATTAGTACGATTTGCTCATCACACAATGACAGTTGGGGTTAGGGGTGGGGTTAGGCGCCACGCCTCCTTTTTAAAATCGTACATTTTTGTACGAATTAGCCACTAAACTGACAAAACGTAAAATACTTAAGTTTCCTCGTGAGATCAGGCTGCATTATCGCATAAAAGACATGCGAATAAAGCACCATTTCCATCCAACGAGTCAAAGGGAACAAAATCGTCACTTCCTGATTAACTGGTGCAAAATATCAAAAGTAAAAATGGAATTTGCTGCGGCAGGAGACGCTGCGTGAATCTTTTCGTCATTTAATAAATGACTTGCGCCTCAGAAGACAATCCTGACACGCAGTGAATGCATACCTGTCAACCCTCCCGTTTTTCCCGGGATTCTCCCGTATTTTACAGTTCTATCCCGCTATCATCCCGTAAAAGTATTTTCCCGTTTTTCTCCTGTATTTTCAGTCTTTCTCTGAAGGGTGGTAATAAAGAGACAATCCTCTCTATACACAGCCCATACCGCAGAACCACCAGGGGCCGCCCCTTGCTCTTAAATGTGAGTCTGTTCAGTGCTTTCGTTTTATTTAGGCATGGAAACACTTTGAAATAAATATAAAAATGGCACGATTCCCTAACCCCTTCCTTTTCATTACAGGCTCCATCGCCCCTCCTATGCAATCTTCAAAACAGTCATATAGCGGTGCGTGGCTGTCAGCTGACGCGCTCCATAGTGGTACATAGACACTGTTTCTCAAACAGATTCTGTACACGGGATTTGAAGCGGAGCGGAAGTCAGGGTTTTGGGTGCGTGTTTGAACAGACATATACACATAATTAATAATAAGAACATCTAAAGAAGGCGATCTTGGTGGGTTTTTTCTCAAACACAACTAATTTTGTCCTACATGAGCATAAAAAGTTAGGAAAGCAATCGAATTCTATTATTATAACTTTAGATGTGTGCAGTTTTAAAGTGACACCTGTTATTTAATGTAATCAAACAAAAAATCCAAATAAATGAGAGATTTCTATTTCTTTTTAATACCTATTATTTTAATAAGCTGAGCTGTTTGCTAATTTATTTGCTGCTAATGTACACTATTTATTTTCTCTCTTGTAAATAATAATAATAAAACAAATTACTGACTATTTAATTGTTTATTTACAATAAAACAGCTGCAGAAGAACATATTTAGGATTTTTAGGGGGGATTTTTCCCTTTTTATGGTGGGCATTTCCCTTATTTTCACATCCCAATGTTGACAGGTATGAGTGAATGTGCGATGGAGTTTGAAAGCGTGAGACGCGGAGCACAGAAGCTCTTGACTTTTCTAGAGGTTAATAATATAATAACACTAATACTGAAACGGTTACAGTGTTACAGAATGACCAAAACAACATTTCAGATGGTTTACGGTGTGCTCAGCCTGCTGATTTATACATTCACACACTATTTTATCATCACATGATCTCTTATAACAAAATCACATGACCTGTTTTAATGCACATGCTGGAATTTTGTCCAGTAAAAGTGTTTCCATCATAGTTTATGCACATATTGTCTTATCAAAAATAAAGTTTATCCTACTCAGTTTTGCGCATTTATGCAGATCTTGGCGTTTCCATCAACCATTTTCTATGTGCGTATGTGCATAAAAATAGGTGGATGGAAACACAGCTATTGGCTCCATTATGACATTTTAAATGCAAAGATGGCATTGTTTGTTTTGACAACTTGACAAAGAAATACATCACAACCTGTTTTTGTCAACCCAGGATCATTCAGAATACGTACCTCTATATACATTTCTGGAGAGCGCCAAATATATCCCAGAAGATACGTTTGTTTGCAGTTTTTGCGAATTTGCCAGAGGCCGATGTGAACGCTTTTTCAGATCTCAAATTTCTCTCGCGATTGCCATTCACGCCTGCTGTTCTCGTGTAAATCCACCTGAGGCCGCTGTGTACGCTTTTTCAGATCTCAAATTTCTCTCGTGAGTGCCATTCACGCCTGCTGTTCTCGTGTAAATCCACCTGAGGCCGCTGTGTACGCTTTTTCAGATCTCAAATTTCTCTCGTGAGTGTCATACACGCCTGGTGTTCTCGTGTAAATCCAGCAGAGGCCGCTGTGTACGCTTTTTCAGATCTTAAATTTCTCTCGTGAGTGTCATACACGCCTGGTGTTCTCGTGTAAATCCACCTGGGGCCGATGTGTACGGCTTTTCAGATCTCAAATTTCTCTCGCGATTGCCATTCACGCCTGCTGTTCTCGTGTAAATCCACCAGAGGCCGATGTGAACGCTTTTTCAGATCTCAAATTTCTCTCGTGAGTGCCATTCACGCCTGCTGTTCTCGTGTAAATCCACCTGAGGCCGCTGTGTACGCTTTTTCAGATCTCAAATTTCTCTCGTGAGTGTCATACACGCCTGGTGTTCTCGTGTAAATCCAGCAGAGGCCGCTGTGTACGCTTTTTCAGATCTTAAATTTCTCTCGTGAGTGTCATACACGCCTGGTGTTCTCGTGTAAATCCACCTGGGGCCGATGTGTACGGCTTTTCAGATCTCAAATTTCTCTCGCGATTTCCATTCACGCCTGCTGTTCTCGTGTAAATCCACCAGACACCGCTGTGTAAGCTTTTTCAGATCTCAAATTACTCTCGTGAGTGTCATACACGCCTGGTGTTCTTGTGTAAATCCAGCAGAGGCCGTTGTGTATGCTTTTTCAGATCTTAAATTTCTCTCGTGAGTGTCATACACGCCTGCTGTTCTCATGTAAATCCACCTGAGGCCGCTGTGTACGCTTTTTCAGCTAAATGAATGCTGAAGTCTATTAAACTGATTATATTTTATTTAAATAACAACATCAATGCTGTAAAAGGAGCCATCTGAATTTGAAAATAGCCACATTAACCTTTCACCAGAAGTCTATTGTCGACTGAAAAACACTACTGTGCATATAGCCAATTCTCTACACAATGGCATCCCTGCGTCTGGTTTTGCATTATGTATCTGGAAGCAGTAAAATAGGATATGGATAAGCTTGATTTTCTCCACTCTTCAGAACAGCATCAGACAAAGCGGGCCGTTTCTGCATAGACGGATGGATGTGACACAGACAGCAGTGGATTATATGAAGTAGTGAGTGTATGGACGCCGCAGGCCTGTCACTTCACATTTGATGAGAGCGGCCTGTGGAGCTGCTGAACGGAGCTCTGGGCTGCTGACGAAGGCTCCGTCCCTGGAGAAAACACTCTCGCATGAATCAAACTGTGTCAAAGAGACCTGCAGCATCGCTCTGAAAACTGTGACGTTTGTCCTTTCATACGGAAAGAGGAGGAGGATTCAGAAGCGCTGCATTAAACACATCAGTCTGTTTACTGCTGGTCTTAAAGTCACCATGAAATGTTAAGACTGTCCTTATCATGACATACAACCAATTGAAATGGTCCTGAAATTAGGAAAAAATGTGGGGCGGTCCATGATTTTGAAAACTGGATCATTGAAAGATGGGTGTTGATAATGAAATGAAGGAAGATTGATGAATGAATAAAGGCAGGGCAGAAAGGAGACATGGTCTGAGAGCCCCACCCTAAAGTACTGATACCTCCGCCCTAAATGACTGATAGCCCCACCCTAAAATTACTCCATGTGACCAGTAGTAAAGAAAAGTCACTTCCAGAGAAAAGGACTGATAGCTCCGCCCTAAATGACTAATGCCACGCCCTAATTACTAATAGTTCCTCTCTAAATGTGTCCCAGCCCCGCCCTAAAATCATTCCATATGACCAAAAGTAAATTCACTTCCAAAGAAAATGACTGATAGCTCTGCCCTAAATGACTGATAACCCTGCCCTATAACTTTTTATGTGACTAGAAGAAAAGCCAATTCCAAAGAAAAGACTGATAGCACTGCCCTAAATTACTGATAGCTCCTCCCCAAATGACTGATAGCCCTGCCCTAAAAACATTCCATGTGACCATAAGAAAACCAAAGCCGCGATCACACTGGACTTTTCCCTCCATAGACTTCCATTCATACGCACGCGAATGAGTCAGACCGGAAACGCAGGGTCATGCGTCAAGTTTCGCATTTCGCTGCGCTGCAAAGTTCAAGCTTGGTGAACTCTGACCTGCGAAATTGCATCACTTGACTGCGTGAGACCAATCCAGGATCAAAACATGACCTCTCTGAACAGAAATTTAAAACATGGAGCAATCGCTCGCTTTTTAAATGTCTAATCATCTTGTTTAATTCCGCCCCTTTTCGCAGCGCCGTACGACAGAATTTCGCAAGCTCAAACTCTAGTGTGACTGCGGCTTCACTTCGACAGAAAATGACTGATAGCTCCGCCCTAAATGACTAATGCCACGCATTAATTGACTGCTAGTTCCTCCCTAAATGACTGATAGCCCCGCCCTAAAATCATTCCATGTGACCAGAAGTAAAGAAAAGTCACTCCCACGAAAAATGACTGAATGCCCCACCCTAAAACCATTCCATGTGACCATAAGAAAAGTCACTTCGACAGAAAATGACTGATAGCTCCGCCCTAAATGACTAATGCCATGCATTAATTGACTGCTAGTTCCTCCCTAAATGACTGATAGCCCCGCCCTAAATTCATCGTCATATATATATATATCGTCACCTTGGAATTATAAGGTTCTATCTGCGTCCTGAATGATTTTGAGATATTGAGCTTCAAAGTTTTTGCATTCCATAGCAAACAGTAAGTGTGTAACATTTGTTTTTTAAATAAAAAGTCTTAAAATGTAAACAAGTTATAAAAAAACATCCCATAATGTAAATAAGTCACTCTCAAGGAAAATGACTGAATGCCCCGCCCTAAATGAATCATAGCCCCGCCCGAAAATCATTGCATGCGACCAGAAGTGATGAAAAGTCACTTCCCCAGAAAAGGACTGATAGCTCCACCCTAAATGTTTGATACCCCTGCCCTAAATGACTGATAGCTCCGCCCCAAATGACTGGTAGCCCTGCCCTAAAATCATTCCATGTGACCAGAAGTGAAGAAAAGTCACTTCCACAGAAAATAACTGATAGTCCCACCCTAAATGACTGATAGCCCCACCCTCAATGACTGATAGCCCCACCCTATCCCAATGACTAAATGCTCTGCCCTAAATGAATCATAGCCCCGCCCGAAAATCATTGCATGCAACCAGAAGTGATGAAAAGTCACTTCCCCAGAAAAGGACTGATAGCCCCGCCCTAAGTGACTGATAGCTTCGCCCCAAATGACTGATAGCCCTGCCCTAAAATCATTCCATGTGACCAGAAGTGAAGAAAAGTCACTTCCACGGAAAATGACTAATACCTCCGACCTAAATGACCAATATCCTCATCCTAAAATCATTTTATGTGACCAGAAGGGAAGAAAAGTCACTTCCACAGAAAATAACTGATAGTCCCACCCTGAATGACTGATAGCCCCACCCTAAATGACTGATAGCCCCACCCAAATGACTAATAGCCCCGCCCTAAAATAATTTTATGTGACCAGAAGTGAAGAAGTCACTTCTACAAAAAATGACTCATAGCTCCGCCCTAAATGACTAATGCCCTGCCTTTAATGACTCATTGCTCCGCCCTAAAATCATTCCAAAAAAAAAGTCACTTCCACTGAAAATGACCGATAGCTTCGCCCTAAATGACTAATAGCCCCGCCCTAAATGACCAATATCCCGCCCTAAAATAATTCCATGTGACCAGAAATGAAGAAAGGTCATTTCCAGGGGGGCAGGAAAGGTCATAACATTTGATAAATGATTATAAGGGCAAATTAAGGCGGATTCTGTAGCGCTGCATTAAAAAATGGGTCTGTTTACTGCTGGTCTTAAAGTCAACATGTAACGAAAGTTAAGATTGTCATTAGTTTTCCATATCATGATGTACATCCAAAATGATAAATATCAGAAGTGAGCAGTGCTTGTTATAAATACTAACAATCAGGGCTTGACATTAACATTTTTGATCACCAGCCAGTGTGGCTAGTAGTTTCCCAACATTACTAGCCACTCGCCATTTTCACTAGCCACAATTTTGTTGTTGGGAAAATATTCTTTATATGCATAAATATGACATTGACATGCTAAAATTACTTGATTTAGATTTTGTGGAATGTCCACATGCCTCCTCATTCATGTCACTTTTTGTGTATGTTGTGTATGAGCTTGCTCAGTGAGCATGAGCACATGGGTCATGGTTTCTTAATGTTCAAAGGATTTACCAAATTTATCTCTAACCACACTAAAAATAAATAAATAATTATTTCTTAGCCGCAAATTTTAAATAATGTGTCAAAACAAGCAAAATATAGCTGTATACTATACATTTTATTTAACAAAACATTTCTTTAAAAATAACAGTTAACACCAAATGGGAAGTTAATATCCTGTATCCTGTTTAAATAATGGTTAAAGCAAAAGCAAATGCTGCTTACAACAAGACCAATGAAAACTACAATTTAAAAACGATTTCCAGCAGCCAAAATGGCTAGTGGAGGTGGCTGTCTAACCCGCCACAGCTAAAATCTACACGCATTTGGCGGGTTGGCGGGTGTTAATGTAAAGCCCTGCTAACAATACTAATCAGAAATGATTTTAGATCATTAAATTTTCATAGTATTATATCAATAATGATTTCTGAAGGATCATGTGACACTGGAGTAATGATGCTGGAAATGCAGCTTTTCATTACAGCAATAACATTTCAGGTAAGTTCACATAAGAAGTGCCATTTTTGTACATATTAAATAAATCATATTAAATCATATTAAATATTTACTGTATGTTTTACTCAAATGAATAGCCTTAGTGGGCTTTAAATTAAATTAAACACTGCAAACTATGACCTGCAAAAAAAAAAAAGGCCTCTAAGTCCTCTTTACATCCATATTTAACCAACATATTGATGAAGAAATTGAATAATGAATAAATAAACGAATAAAAATCAATGCGCTCAAAAGCCAGCATCTTCCTCACCTTGCTCCCTATTAAAATCAATGTTTATATATTTTTGTGAGTTTATCTCCTAGCCACACTCCAATAAATAAATAAATAAATAAATAAATATTAGAAGCAAACACAACAGGAAGAGATCTATCAGGCACCAAACAGCTCTGGCAGGAATGAGTGGAGTCTGTATAAATGTTTAATGCTGGCCTTCCTGCTGAACAACTGCACTAATTGAACTTGCAGGACTTCTAAACAAAACCTCCTTCATCCAGAGTCACTGGTGAAACACAAGGGCAGGTCCACGTTAGCTCCATCTTGAAGGAAAATGATTCAAAACATCGAACAGCTTTTAAACATGTCAAGCATTAATTTTTATGTTGGTCTCCTGTAATACTATTACATGAATCCAAAGGTAAAAACTCTTTTAACAAAGCATCAGCTCTGTTTATAAAGGGTCTGAAATGTTCGGTTAAAGGATCTTGACTCTCTAAACCCCACCCTTCAGAGAGTCTGCCCTGCTCTGATTGGTCACATGGCTGATCAAATGGTCTTAATCTGCTCTGATTGGTCAGATTTCCCTGCTTTGCTCTTATAGGTCAGATGAATGGTCAGGTTTTTTTTCTAATCTGTTGTGAATGGCTGGTCACATGGCCCTACTCTCCTCTGATTGGTCAAATTGCTGGTCACATGGCCCTACTCTTCTCTGATTGGTCAAATCGCTGGTCAGATGTCCTTCCACTGTTCTGATTGAATGTTTAAGTAATCCCACTCTCCTCCAAATGGTCACATGGCCCTACTCTTCATAGGTCCAATGGTTCCAAACAATAAGTCTAGTCTGCGCTGATTGGTCAAATGGCTCTTCAAATAAGCCTACTCTGCTCCGATTGGTCAAATGGCTTTGGTCAAATATTTTTCTTTTCTAATCTGTTGTGAATGGCTGGTCACATTGCCCTACTCTTCTCTGATTGGTCAAATTGCTGGTCACATAGCCCTACTCTCCTCTGATTGGTCAAATTGCTGGTCACGTGGCCCTACTCTTTGCTGATTGGTCAACTTGCTGGTCAGATGGCCTCACTCTACTCTGATTGGTTAATTTGATGTTCAGGTAACCCTACTTTCATACATACACTACGGACAATTTAGCTTACCCAATTCACCTTAACCGCATGTCTTTGGACTTATGGTGGAAACCACAGCACCCAGAGGACACCCACTCAAACGCGGGGAGAACATGCAAACTCCATACAGAAATGCCAACTGACCCAGCCGAGGCTCGAACAAGCAACCTTCTTGCTGTGAGGCGAGAGAGCTACCCACTGCGCCGCCGCGTTGTGTTTGGCAGTTCAGAAACATGTTATTCCAGTTTATTTTAGAAGATAATTATTTCATTTCACTGCATTACACACAAGATGGTAGATGTTTAAAGTTCCTATAACTAATAGTGGAAGTGTCCGCATTTTGTTGCACAATAGGAACTAAAAGTCCAATTAAATGTTTTGGGAGAACTAAAATAAGCTTCTGTCTAACACAGCACAGCAGTTACTACAAGTGATATCTAAATTTAGTTTATGGGTTCTGACCTGGTGGCTATAGTTCCTATAACTGAGTTCTTATACCTACAGTACTATGCAGAAGGTTCAAATATCTGAAAAAGCATGAACGTGGCACTATAATGCAGTAACAAGTTCTGCGCCCACCTTTGCTTTGCATCTGTCTTCCATTTTAAGCTCAAGGTGCTTTTTCTAAGCGAATCCCTCAAACCCTGCATTGTGTTGGCTGAAGATAAAGGTGAAATATAAAGCCTGTGTAATAAGTAATGAACATCGCAGCGCTCAGATTTCCAAGAATGAGGAGCTTTACCCAGTGCAAGAAATTTACATTAAGGTAGAGCCTCTTTATTCTTTTGATGTGCCACACGCCGGCTGTAATTGATTCTGTGCACCTCCGTCATGCGCTTCCCAGCTGCATTACACACCGCGGAACTTTCTGGAAGCTCCGAGAATAATGAAGACCAGAGGCTGCGTGGATTCAGCTCTGCTAAAGAACATGCAATGAGGACAGATAAAGTCGTCTTAACTCCTCTGCACTCTCATTAAAACACATTATAGGCATACTCATGACTAGATATAGCATGAAATGTACACATGTACTTGACATGTGAAAGCAGGTCAGATCCAATGTATTGTATTTGTATAGCATGTTTTCAAAACGCAATGCAGATTTCAAGAAAATCATGTTGGTGATGTCTATGATACCTTCAGTGTTGCCAGATATAGCTGACTTTTTTCAGCACAACAGCTGTCCAAAACCCGCCCTAACGCGCAAAAAAAGCCCAAAATATTAGAATAATATTTTTATCTAAATTTGGTTTATTTAAATCTAAATTAGGCGACGCAGTGGCGCAGTAGGTAGTGCTGTCGCCTCACAGCAAGAAGATTGCTGGTTCGAGCCTCGGCTGGGTCAGTTGGCATTTCTGTGTGGAGTTTGCATGTTCTCCCTGCGTTCGCGTGGGTTTCCTCCGGGTGCTCCGGTTTCCCCCACAGTCCAAAGACATGCGGTAGAAGTGAATTGGGTAAGCTAAATTGTCCGTAGTGTATGAGGGTGAATGGGTGTGTGTGGATGTTTCCCAGAGATGTGTTGCGGCTGGAAGGGCATCCGCTGCGTAAAACATGTGCTGGATAAGTTGGCGGTTCATTCCACTGTGGCGACCCTGGATTAATAAAGGGACTAAGCTGAAAAGAAAATTAATGAATGAATGAATCAAAATTATCCCAGAGATGGGTTGAAGCTGAAAGGCCATCTTCTACATAGAACATGTGCTGGATAAGTTGGCGGTTCATTCCTCTGTGGCGACCCCGGATTAATAAAGGGACTAAGCCGAAAAGAAAATGAATGAATGAATAAATCTAAATTAACCTAGTTACCCTAACTGTTATTTTTTTTAGTAACACTTTACAATAACAGTACATGAATAATGATGTGTTTATATCAGGGGTCGTCCAAACTCGGTCCTGGAGGGTCGGTGTCCTAGAGAGTTTAGCTCCAATCCTAATCAAACACACCTGAACCAGCTAATCAAGCACCACCCCCAACCCCCCCCCCCCCCCCCCCCCCACTCCGTATTACGTCATACGCTAATTTGCATATTACTGACCAGGGGCGTTGCTAGGATCGAACGGGATAAGGGCTTAGCCCCAAAGAAGTTGAACCGCCCCCCCCCCCCAAAAAAAAAAAAAAAAAAACAAGTTATAATTAACCCCGCTAAAATACTCCCCCCCCGTGCACTTTCAAATAGGATTATAAATGGTTTCATAACAAATAAAGGGTGTTTGAGTCTTTTAAAAATAAGATGTGAAGCTTTGTGACCTGTAACACCAAATAGGAAAAAACATTGATGAACCCACTTCTCATTTACTAGTCTGTTATGAGCCATATCATACCTCTTGAGCCTCCTATTTCCTCCTGATTTGCAGTTTCTGTTTGTTTTTTGTAAATGTAATTTTCTGCATGTCTTCAAATCTGAAAATATGATTTATTTTATAGTGCGAGTTGTTACCCAATGTGATACAAAGCTACAAACATGTTCATTTGGACAGAGTGATTAACTGAGGTGTAGTGTTGTCAAGATACTGGAATTTCTAAATTCAATACCTTGCAAAATATTGATATTCAATAGGATACTGTTTTTTATATAATAATAACTGTATCAAAAATAGTTAAAAAAAAATAAAGATCTATATGCTAGAAATAGGTTTACTTCAAATTTCTTTAGAGGGACATTTTTTCAGCTTTCCTCAAAATAGGGTGATGTGGGCATTGTAGCACTTTAAATGCATGTAAGCAGAGCAGAAATTCCACATATGCCTCACAAAAGTAGTTGAAAATTCCAGAAAATCCCTAATATGGATGAAGGCATCCAGCTATTGCTGTAGTTGAATGAAAATAAGATCTGAATAAACATAAAAAGGCTTTAACTGCGACAATAAATGTTTATATGTGTTCTTCCAGCCATCTTAGCTAATTTCATAAGAAAGTCGATTTATAATTCGATGCTAACTGACAGCATGTTACAGTAGAATATAGCTCTAAAATAATATGCTAGATGCATGAACTCACTGTGATTTAACTATTACAGAAACAGATGTGACTGGCTATATCATATCTAGATAAATATGTCTAGATATCTATATCATATCTAGAAAAGTTAGTACAATTTACGTTTTTCTGACTAATTCGCATGTATTTACATTTATTTGACGCACATTTTATTGATTACAGTTATTTTATTTCACCAAAACTAAACACATTTTATACTGTGAAAATAAATATTAAGCTTCATCAGTATTTAGAACTATTCAGTTTCGCGAAACAGTTGTATTATTACCTCATCAGCTTCAGCTCCTCAAAATAATGAATGAATGATTACACAGCAGTGGCGGGATGTTTTTAGCACCATGTGACAACACTGCCACTCCCACCTGCCGGTACTGCTGAACAGCTGACTGATTAATTATCCGACACAAACGCTGCGTTAAGTGGAATGCGCGTGATGTATGTGATAGTTTTAAGTACTTAGATAACAAAATAAATGTTATACAACCTATTTTTATTTAAGTGCAACATATTCCAAAAGATCAGGGGCTTTTGACAATACATCAGGGGCTTGAGCCCCCAAAGCCCCCCCCTCGCAACGCCACTGTTACTGACGTCATCGCGTTCTACCATTTCTGTTTGTTTAACAGCCTATGGTAAATAAATGGGGTATTTTATATTCGCACTACGCTTTATGTAAGCTTGTCAATTTAACTAAATTTATTGCTGTTTGAATACAGTATATCATTATAGATGAGTAGGGAATTTGAATCTCTCAGACGTAATATACTCAGACAAGTTCTGAAACTCTCACTTAAAACATCTCTGATTGTGCAACAAGAATAAACGGTCAAATTAAATTGTTAAAAAAAGGAGAAGCAGATCGGGTTGACTGTACAAGGGAAATACCTTCAAACTGCCACCTGTTCTAAATCATTTGCCGTCGGTAGGCAGAGAGGTGCTCTGCTCTCAGGCTGCAGGGGAGGGGCCGGCGGCATCACCCGCAGCTCGTTGAGAAGAGTAGGGACGGTACAGTAATGGACAAACTACAGTCTATAAAAATCGCCAGTAACACACAAAAAAAGTCGCTAGATTTGTCGCTAGGCGCTTTTTTGAAAATTTGTCGCTAAGTTGGCAACACTGGCGCAAACTGAAGAGCGGGGAGCGGGAGGGGTGAAAGGTTTGGGGAGATGGGGGCACACGAACTGTAGTGCGCGACCGGAAGAGCACAAGCACCAAGTTTCAGCCCGGACTGTACCAAAATGCTGAGAAGCGGGGGGCGGGGGAATTCCGGGAGTTTACCGGGAGACAGAACAATACGGGAGACGGGTCTGAAATAGACTACAGAGTTCTCGAGTTCTACCTGAGCTCAAACTCCCCTCTCGCCTTGCAACGGGAGGGAGCCCCGGGCTCGAGGATCTTTTGAGCTCAGGGCTCTCTCCCAGGACAGCATGCCAAACTAGCACTAAACACTAAAGTAAGGGGTGGGATGTGAACACGACACGAGGGTTAAACACACTAACTCTGGAATCAAGACATGTATGTATTAATATAATGTAAATTATGTCTCTTGATAATTGACAGATTTATGCTATAAAAAAGCAGTTTTTTATATGTATATATTTTGGATGTCGTCAAAT
>LR812523.1:83516112-83551112 GCA_903798195.1 Danio kyathit | reverse complement strand
GATCAAGTGTGGCCAGCTGTAAACAAGACAGTTCCAGTTAGTTAAAAGGAATTATAGGTGACACGGTGGCTCAGTGGATAGCACTGTTACCTCACAGCAAACAAGTCGCTGGTTCAAGTCCTGGCTGGGTCAGTTGGCGTTTCTGTGTGGAGTTTGCATGTTCTCCCTGTGTTGGCGTGGGTTTCCTCCGGGTGCTCCGGTTTCCCCCACAAGCCCAAAAACATGCGGTACAGGTGAATTGGATAGGCTAAATCTCTCGTAGTGTATGTGTGTGAATGAGAGTGTATGGATGTTTCCCAGTGATGGGTTGCAGCTGGAAGGACATCCGCTGTGTAAAATATATGCTGGATAAGTTGGCGGTTCATTGAATAAATGAATAACCCCAGGCGACCCCAGATTAATAAAATGACTAAGCCGAAAAGAAAATGAAACGAAAAAGAAAATGTGTTGCAAATATGACATATTTTATATGTGAAATCCAAATATGAACTTGTAAATTACATTTATTGCCATGTCTACACGACTCATATCTGTTTTAATTAAACTATCAAGACGTTTGTTTATTTATTCATTCATTCATTCATTCATTCATTCATTCATTCATTTATTCATTTATTCATTTATTTATTCATTTAATTATTTATTTATTTATTTGTTTATTTATTCATTCATTTCATTATTTATTCATTTAAATATTTATTCATTAATTTATTTATTCATTTAATTATTATTTATTTATTTATTCATTCATTTATTCATTTAATTATTTATTTATTTATTTATTCATTTAATTATATATTTATTTATTTTCATTTATTCATTCATTCATTTATTCATTTCATTATTTATTCATTTAAATATTTATTTATTTATAATTTATTTATTTATTTAATTATTTTTTTCATTCATTAATTAATTTATTTATTCATTCATTTATTTATTTATTCATTTCATTATTTATTCATTTCATTATTTATTTATTTATTCATTTAATTATTTATTCATTTATTTATTCATTCATTTATTTATTTATTCATTTCATTATTTATTCATTTCATTATTTATTTATTTATTCATTTAATTATTTATTCATTTATTTATTCATTCATTCATTCATTTATTCATTTATTTATTTATTCATTTCATTATTTATTCATTTAAATATTTATTTATTCATTCATTTATTTATTTATTTATTCATTTATTCACGTATTTATTTGTTTATTCATTCATTCTTTTATTTATTTGTTTATTCATTCATTCATTCATTCATTCATTCATTCATTTATTCATTCATTTATTTATTTATTCGTTTATTCATTCATTCATTCATACATTTATTTATTTACTTATTTATTTATTAATTCATTCATTCATTCAGTTATTCATTTAATTATTTATTTATTCATTCATTTATGTATGTATGTATGTATGTATGTATGTATGTATGTATGTATGTATTTATTTATTCATTCATTCATTCATGCATTCATTCATTCATTCATTCATTTATTTATTTATTTATTTATTCATTCATTTATTTATGTTTTTTGTTTATTTATTTATTCTGGAAGTGAACTTTGGTTTATTTGATTTATTTCATTAATTCCATTCAAGAAGTGAAACTTGTATAATGTACACACTGATTCCACACAGACTGATTTATTTCAAGCATTTATTTATTTTAATCTGATGATTTTGATGACAACTAATTCATTCATTCATTCATTCATTTTCTTTTCGGCTTAGTCTCTCTCATCTCATACGCGCGCATACACTACAGACAATTTAGTTCATCAATTCTCCTATAGCGCATGTGTTTGGACTGTGGGGGAAACCGGAGCACCCGGAGGAAACCCACACCAACATGGGGATAACATGTGAATTCCACACAGCAACACCAACTGACCCAGCCGAGACTCGAACCGGCGAATGACAACTAATGAAAAGCCCAAATTCAGTGTCTCAGAAAATGAGAATATTGAGAGAAGGTTGAGTATTGAAGACAGCTGGAGCCACACTCTAATCAGCTAATGAACTCAAAACACCTGCACAGGCCTTTAAATGCTCTCTCAGTCTCGTTCTGTGGGTTTCACAATCATGGGGAAGACATGGGCTGATTTGACAGCTGTCCAAAAGACCACCATTGACACCTTGTACGAGGAGGGCAGGACACAAAAGGTCATTGCCAAAGAGGCTGGATGTGTCCAAGCACATTAATAGAGATGAGAAGGGAAGGAAAAGATGTGGTAGCGAAAAGGTGTTCAAGCAATAGGGGTAACTGCATCCTGAAGAGAATCTCACACATTTCTACCTACATTTATAATAAAAAAATAATAATTTTATTAACTAAATTTATTAATAATAACTCTTTTCTTATAACTGATTTATTTAGGAAATACTGTGAAAATGCCTTGCTCCTTTCAGAATTGCAAACATACTATAAATATATCACAGGAGAGCTAATAATTTGCACTACAAGAAAGGCTGGGTTATTTAAAGCCAAATTCTGCAAAATATGGACAAACGAAATCATTTTGTCCTACTATGATTAATAAAAAAATAACCCAGCAGTTGGTTTAGTCTGTATCATTGGGTTGAAGTAACCCAGCATTTTTTTAAAGTGTGTCCTTCATTTAAAAAAATCCTGAGTACTGAACATCAGTGATGTCTTTCAGCACATTATGGTATGGAAACATTACAGTTCAACCTAAAGCTAAGCTTAGGGGGGTTGGTGAAGACAGCCATGGGAATCATAGGGAAAAAGGAATACTTGCAATGAGTTCGGGACGAAGCTATTAAAATATTAGCTGATCATCTCGCACAGTTTATTTTGTGATTATGAGTTACTGCCTTCTGGCTGACGATACAGGTTGTCCGTGTGCAGATACAATAATTTTAAGAAATCTTTTAAGAAATAATAATAATAACTAGATACTAAAGTTTGAGGACAAACTTTATGGAGGCTTGAGAAAGCCGAGTCTGAAAGTTTGAAGTAGTTTTAAAGTGTAAATAACTGAAGTGGTTTTTATGAAGTTTGAAACAGTCGGCATAGATAAGTACATATATATTAGCATGTTTCTAGTGGTTGCTAGGCAGTTGCTAACATAAATTAGCATGATTCTAGCATGAATTAGCATGTTACTAGCGTGTTTCTAGCATGAATTAGCATATTACTAGCATGTTTCTAGCATGAATTAGCATATTACTAGCGTGTTTCTAGCATGAATTAGCATGTTACTAGCGTGTTTCTAGCATGAATTAGCATATTACTAGCATGTTTCTAGCATGAATTAGCATATTACTAGCATGTTTCTAGCATGAATTAGCATGTTACGAGCGTGTTTCTAGCAGTTCAGGACAAAGCTATTAAAATATTAGCTGATCATCTCGCACAGTTTATTTTGTGATTATGAGTTACTGCCTTCTGGCTGACGATACAGGTTGTCCGTGTGCAGATACAATCATTTTAAGAAATCTTTTAAGAAATAATAATAATAATAATAATAATAACTAGAATTGTACATTTCCTAAAGAAAATGTGAATGGGGTTTGCGTGGCAAATCGATGGGGTAAAATGAATCACTGAACTGGGCAAAAGCAATGGAGTGCTAAGAAATGGACAAATATGTGTTCATGCAGTTGCTAGGGTATTCTAAATGGTTGCTAGGCTGTGGCAACGCCGTTTTAATGAGTGAAAACAAAAGCAATTTTATCAGCCTGCATCAAAAGAGGCCAAACCCTGCCTTTCTATGATGTTCCCGTGCTGAAATATGGCTTGTTTATGCTGTAAAGTGGTTGTTGGGGGCCCTAAAGTGGTTGCTAGGGAGTGTCTACAAATTTGGTATATCACTACTTAATACCGACTTGACAGGCCGAGTAAAATGAGCCCACTCCCAAGCCTCTACGACTCTGTAATCTAGATATCGATGTCAGCCATTTTGTGGCAATGTTAAGCCTATGGGGATTTTTGGATGTCAGCCATTTTGTGCAAATGTCAGCCATTTTGTGGCAATGTTAAGTTTATTGTGTTGCTAGGTGGTTGCTATGGTGTTCTGAGTGGTTGCTAGGTGGTTGCTAAGGTGTTGCTAGGTGGTTGCTAGGGTGTTTTGAGTGGTTGCTAGGTGGTTGCTAAGGTGTTGTTAGGCGGTTGCTAGGGTGTCCTTAGTGGTTGCTAGGTGGTTGCTAAGGTGTTGCTAGGCGGTTGCTAGGGTGTCCTAAGTGGTTGCTAGGTGGTTGCTAAGGTGTTTCTAGGCGGTTGCTAGGGTGTTCTAAGTGGTTGCTAGGTGGTTGCTAAGGTGTTGCTAGGTGGTTGCTATGGTGTCCTGAGTGGTTGCTAAGGTGTTGCTAGGCGGTTGCTAGGGTGTTCTGAGTGGTTGCTATGTGGTTGCTAAGGTGTTGCTAGGCGGTTGCTAGGGTGTCCTGAGTGGTTGCTAGGTGGTTGATAAGGCGTTGCTAGGTGGTTGCTAGGGTGTCCTGAGTGGTTGCTAGGCGGTTGCTAAGGTGTTGCTATGCGGTTGCTAGGGTGTCCTAAGTGGTTGCTAGGTGGTTGCTAAGGTGTTGCTAGGGTGTCCTAAGTGGTTGCTAGGTGGTTGCTAAGGTGTTGCTAGGTGGTTGCTAGGGTATTCTGAGTGGTTGCTAAGGTGTTGCTAGGGTGTTGCTAGGGTGTCCTGGGTGGTCGCTAAGCACTTACTGAGGCATTACTAGGCCGTTGCTAGGCGGTTGCTAGGTGGTTGCTAAGCGGTTGCTAGGGTAATTTGGGTGGTTGCTAGGCAGTTGCTAGGGTACCCTAGGTTGTTACTAGGCAAGCCTCACATACATGCTTGGTCATTTGTTTATACCTAGTAAGCATTTATAGCAAGTTACAGCACTTGGCTAGTCAATATTAGCATGTAGCTAGTCACTGCTAGCATGTGTAGCATATAGGAAGTTCCGTTTGCTAGCATGAGCCAAACGAGCCAATCCCCATGTCTCTACGATGTTCTGATGCTGAGATATAGCTGTTGATAAATGGTTGCTAGGGTACTCTGTTTTGTTGCCATAGGCGTGGTTACAGAGTGAAGTTGAGTGTGGTTGGTTGCCTAAGTCAAATGAGCCAACCCCCAAGTCAATAGGACACTGCTATGCAAAGATATGCATCAAAGCCTATTATAATGGAAGTCTAAGGAATCAGTTTGGGGGCGTGGCTTGTGAGCTTCATTATCATATTGAGATGCTTATTGGTTGTCTGAGTCAAATGAGCCAACCCCCAAGTCAATAGGACACTGCTATGTAAAGATATGCATGTAGGCCAGTTATAATGGCAGTCTATGGGATCAGTTTGGGGGCGTGGCTTGTGAGCTTCATTATCATATTGAGATGCTCATTGGTTGCCCGAGTCAAATGAGCCAACCCCAAAGTCAATAGGACACTGCTATGCAAAGATATGCATGAAGGCCAGTTATAATGGCAGTCTATGGGATCAGTTTGGGGGCGTGGCTTGTGAGCGTCATTATCATATTGAGATGCTCATTGGTTGTCTGAGTCAAGTGAGCCAACCCCCAAGTCAATAGGACACTGCTATGCAAAGATATGCATGAAGGCCAGTTATAATGGCAGTCTATGGGATCAGTTTGGGGGCGTGGCTTGTGAGCGTCATTATCATATTGAGATGCTCATTGGTTGCCTGAGTCAAATGAGCCAACCCCCAAGTCAATAGGACACTGCTATGTAAAGATATGCATGTAGGCCAGTTATAATGGCAGTCTATGGGATCAGTTTGGGGGCGTGGCTTGTGAGCTTCATTATCATATTGAGATGCTCATTGGTTGTCTGAGTCAAATAAGCCCACCCCCATGTCTCTATGACACTCCTATGTAATGTTATTGATGTGGGACATTTATAATGGAAGTCAATGAGATCAGCAATGGGACGTCCCAGCCCATGTTAAGTCAATGAGGCAGTTATTAAGGGTCCTTAAAAGGTTTGGGGGGCGTGGCTTGAGAGCTTCATTATCATATTGAGATGCTGGTTGGTTGCCTGAGTCAAATAAGCCCACCCCCAAGTCTGTATGACACTGCTATGTAATGTGATTGACATGTGACATTTATAATGGGAGTCAATGTAATGAATGGGAGTCAATGGGCCATGTTAAGTCAATGGGACCACTTTGGGACGTCCTAGCACCCCAGGGGTACAACTTATAGCCCGTTTCGGGGTATGTTCCCACTTAGGCTGCAACCCTCTACAGATGTTGTGAATCCCATATTTCTATGAAATTCACACTCGGCGCAGTGATTCGTCAAAATTCGGCTCCATGTTAAGTCAATGGGAGATTTGGGACCCCCTAGCCCCCCAGGGGTACAACATTTACCCCCTTTCGAGGTATGTACTTATGCGGGCTGTGGCCCTTTCGACATGTGGCGAATCCCATATTTCT
Organism: Danio kyathit; assembly: GCA_903798195.1. Taxonomy (NCBI): domain Eukaryota; kingdom Metazoa; phylum Chordata; class Actinopteri; order Cypriniformes; family Danionidae; genus Danio; species Danio kyathit. Next base: position 83,544,694 of record LR812523.1, on the reverse strand, counting down.
ACGAAATTCCCTCTTGGCGCTATGATGATTTCCGGGAATAGTATTTACCGTGCTCTAGAAAAATGAATGGGAGTCAATGGGGCCAATGTAAGTCAATGGGGGACCACTTTGGGACGTCCTAGCACCCCAGGGGTACAACATATACCCCCGTGCGGGGTATGTTCTCACTCAGGCAGCAACCCCCTACAGATGTTGTGAATCTCATATTTCTATGAAATTCACAGTCAGTGCTGTGATTCGTCAAAGTTGGGCTCAATGTTAAGTCAATGGGATTTTTTGGGGGGGGTTTTTTGGCCCCTGCGGGGCCAAAAAACCCCCCACCCCTTATAAAAGTCATAGCACACCATTCCCGATAAGACCGGACGATTTGACCCCACTTTGAAGGGTCTGGGACAAAAACTGCGGGACGAGTTACGCGCCGAAAAAGCGCACGGAAGAAGGAAGAAGAAGAAGGAAGAAGAATAATAGTAAGAGCTGACTTTGCCTAGAGCATAGTAAGAATGGACTTTGCCTATGGCAAACCCCATTAATAATAATAATGTAGAGTAGTGGGCCTCAACCACCGGTCCGTGGATCAATTGGTTCCGTTTCCTTTATTATGCGAGTCTTGAAATATTTTTTATTTAAAAAAATCTTTTATTTTGAAAAATGACCGTATTCTCTTGGTTACATCTCGGTCACTTGAGCGCCCAAATTTAACCCACAAGCAGCTTTTCTTTGCTAAGGGGAAAATGCGCAGTGAAGGACCCAAGAACTGCCAAGGAATGGATCCACAAACCATTTGTTAACAAATCAGGTGAATCCAACACAATCTCACGGCAGTTCGTAACTTTTTGATTTAGTGGCTAATTCATACGATCTAATTCATACAATGTAGTACGATTTGCTCATCCCCAATGACGTTTGGGTTTAGGGGTGGGGTTACGTGTCACGCCTCCTTTTTTAAATCGTAAAATTTTGTACGACTGAACGAATTAGCCACTAAACTGACAAAACGTGTCGGTGCAATAGCCTAGTGGTTAGCGCGCTGACATATGGTGCAGTAGCACGTCAGGGCGTCCCAAGTTCGAATCCCGGCTCCAGGACATTTTCCTACCCTATCCCCCTCTCTCTCTCTCCAACTTCGCTTCCTGTCTCAATACTGTCCTATCTAATAAAGGCAAAAAGGCCAAAAATATATCTTAAAAAAACTGACAAAACGTAAAATACTTACGTTTTCTCGTGAGATCAAGCTGGTGAATCCAGCATGTCTGTGCAAGAAAATCAACTGCTGGAGATTGCAAATGACTGCTGTCTTTTAGGGGCCGTTCGCATATCACGTCTTTTCTAGAGTTCATTATTTCCAATGAAGGTGCACGGTGGCGTGACGCGCTTGTGCCTTCCAGACGCACTGAGTTGAATGAATGCCAGTAGCGCACTGCGAGTCACGTGACAAGAACTGACCGATCAGCTTTAGCTTGTATGGAGTATTCAGATTTCGGTAGACATTAGCCCCTTTCACACAGTGATACCGGTAAATATCCGGAAAATTTTCAGAACGACTTTACCTGTGAATTCAAAAAAGTGCTGTTCACACCTGGCAAGGATGTTCCAGAAATTTTTCGGAAAAGACCGTTCACACATCCATTCCAAAATACCATTAAATTCTGATGTCATCAACCAGAAATTACCTCTAAATGGCTGCACTTGAATTTGTAAACAGAAGGAGTCTGGCTTTTGTTGATGGTTTCACTTTTATTTAAAGCTTTAGCATTCACACAGCTGCTTTTGTCCCAGAGACATCTGAAGGCAGAAGCGATAACCGTAGCTAAACGTTTACACATTTGACGACATTACTATTCTGTGGATGGATCAGTATTGTGAACAACTTCAATGAAAACAAATGGAGGAACACTTTTGCATGTTTAGATGTACATAATATGTGTGTGTGCTGGCGCTCACCGGTTGCTTCACGTGCACACGTGTCAAGCAACTGAAGCAGAGCTTGAAGGTAAACAAACAGCGGTTTATCATAGGAATTTAATCCATAATATTTTACACAGTTGGCATTAAGAAGGAACATGGAAACGTTCTCTAACCAACATCTAGCATCTAAATGTGTCTGGAAAAATATTCAAAGGCTTTTATTTTCATAAACAGCGTGGATGTGAATACGTCTGAATGTTCTGATTGGCTGGACTAGACATCTCACGTCAGCGTGTTCTCATCGTGAACGTGCTCTTTCCGGCAATTTTCCTTCTGCATTCACACAGAGCAGCATTCCGGCAAATTACCGGTAATGTTTTAACTACTCTTTCCGGAAAATTGCCGGAACGAATTTACCGGTATTTTCAAAAAGGGTCTGTTCACACATGATCCCTTTCCGGAAAATTATCTCAGACAAACACAGAACCCCCAAACACTGCACTGCTTTGCAATTTTCTCCATTAATAAAACTTGTATCAGAGCTGCAGCAATGTTTTGTCAGCTTGTCGTCCTCTGAGCAAATGGTTGATGATCACCGTGCAATCTACAAACCTGCCCCCACCCAACCCACCCCCGACGGTCCACGGTAAAATTATGAAACGTTGACTGGTCCGTGGTGATCACAAGGTTGGGGACCACTGATGTAGAGCTTCACAATAATTCTAGCCTCTGTCTGCTTTTGTTTCTTTACACCTTTTTATTGCTCTCTTTTATTTTTTTCAGAAATAAGCTCCAATATTTAGAATAAAAAAAATTTCTGTTTAAATATACAATGCAGTAGCGAAAGATGACGTCACTTAAGTCAGATTATAAAAGGAAAATATTTGTTAGCTGTAAACTGGGGTGCGTTTCCCAAACAACAACGTAACTCGCTGCTGAATGATCATAGGTCGATGCATCATTTGGGAAAATAACGATGTCATGACGAGTGTTTCCCAAAACCGCGTAGTTTCTCTGTCGCAGATCCATCGCTTGAACCACGTTAGTTATAACTAGGGCCAGACGGAATCTGCGGACGTTTTTTGCTATTTCTGCGGAGAATTTTGGTAAAAATGTGCGGATTTCTGCGGAATTATTTTGTGAGTATCATAACTAAAACCCTAATATGTTAAATAGAAAATAATACCTTTTTAACTTGTATTTAATGTTTAAAATGCAAATCCAATTAGATTAACTGTAAATAGTTAACTTTAAGTAAATAAACAGAATTAATGATGGGCTAAAAATCTGCGGAAATCTGCGGAAAATCTGCAGAAAATCTGCGGAATTCTGCGCGCGCAGATTCTGTGTGGGCCTAGTTATAACGTAAAACGCCCATAATGATGCTCTAAACAGGGTGGAGTAACTACTTTAGAGAAGAACCACATAATTTCTTTGTGCAAATTATATTGTTTTACACGCACACACATTTAAAAAAATCCAATATTAGTTTTGGTAAAAACATGCACTCGCTTTCCATATTTATTGAAATATACAGTATGTAAATGGCACATATAGGGCCTGTGTTTGCTTTACAAATATTATTGAGAACATTACATATTCTATTCTAAATGGCATAAAATCACTTACAAAAGCAAACACCTATTCTAATCTCATATATAAATCATAGAAATAAATAAACAATAAATAAATAAATAAATAATGAGGCTATTTATTAAGAAATGAAGTTTAATATTTATTATATATAAGGAAATGAAACAAAAATCATACTTTTAATAGTAATATTAATAATAATGATGATGATGATGAGGATGATTATTATTATTGTTGTTATTATTATTATTATTATTATTATTATTATTATTATTATTATTAAGTAGCATATTGTTTATTTTTATTTATTTTTTTAAGTCTACTTTTGCAATTTGACGCATGCAAACCACTGCAGAAATGTTCTTACCAACAGGCCCATGTCATATACAGTACAGATACTAATTAAATATACTACTAAAAATTAAAAGCATTAACGATCAGATGTGCTCCAACATTAGGCACATTCAAATCCAGACTGAAAACACATCTGTTTAGCTGTGCCTTTACTGAATGAGCACTGTGCTACGTCCGACAAATCGCACTATTATGTTTTTCTCTTCTTTTTCATTCTTTTACAACCTGTTTTAACATATTTAGTGGGGTTTGCCTTAGGCAAATCCACTATTGTTATTCTCCATACTTATTATTAATGGGGTTTGCCATAGGCAAAGTCCATTCTTACTATTCTCAATGGGTGGTTTATTATTCTTCTTCTTCCGTGCGCTTTTTCGGCGCGTAACTCGTCCCGCAGCTTTCGTCCCAGACCCTTGAAAGTGGGGTCAAATCATGCGGTCTTATCGGGAATGGTGTGCTATGACTTTTTTAAGGGGTGGGGGGTTTTTTGGCCCCGCAGGGGCCAAAAAACCCCCAAAAAATCCCATTGACTTAACATGGGGTCAAACTTTGACACATCATAGCGCCGAGTGTGAATTTCATAGAAATATGGGATTCACAACATCTGTAGGGGGTTGCAGCCTGAGTGAGAACATACCCCGCAAGGGGGTATAAGTTGTACCCCTGGGGTGCTAGGACGTCCCAAAGTGGTCCAATTGACTTAACATGGGCCCATTGACTCCCATTCATTTCCTAGAAGACCGGAGCACAGCACTAAGTACAAAAGACAACGCGTTACATTGACTTTTGTGAATTTCGTAGAAATATGGGATTCACCACATCTCGAAAGGGTTACAGCCCGGACAAGTACATACCCTGAAAGGGTGTAAATGTTGTACCCCTGGGGATCTAGGACGTCCCAAATCGTCCAAATCTCCCATTGACTTAACATGGAGCCGAATTTTGACGAATCACTGCGCCGAGTGTGAATTTCTTTGAAATATAGGATTTACAACATCTGTAGGGGGTTGCAGCCTAAGTGGGAACATACCCCGAAAGGGGGTATAAGTTGTACCCCTGGGGTGCTAGGACGTCCCAAAGTGGTCCCATTGACTTAACATGGCCCATTGACTATCATTCATTACATTGACTCCCATTATAAATGTCACATATCAATCACATTACATAGCAGTGTCATACAGACTTGGGGGTGGGCTTATTTGACTCAGGCAACCAACCAGCATCTCAATATGATAATGAAGCTCTCAAGCCACGCCCCCCCCAAACCATTTAAAGACCCTTAATAACTGCCTCATTGACTTAACATGGGGTGGGACGTCCCAGTGATGATCTCATTGACTTCCATTATAAATGTCCCACATCAATAACATTACATAGGACTGTCATAGAGACATGGGGGTGGGCTCATTTGACTCAGGCAACCAATCAGCATCTCAATATGATAATGAAGCTCACAAGCCACGCCCCCAAACTGATCCCATAGACTGCCATTATAACTGGCCTTCATGCATATCTTTGCATAGCAGTGTCCTATTGACTTGGGGGTTGGCTCATTTGACTCAGGCAACCAATGAGCATCTCAATATGATAATGACGCTCACAAGCCACGCCCCCAAACTGATCCCATAGACTGCCATTAAAACTGGCCTACATGCATATCTTTACATAGCAGTGTACTATTGACTTGGGGGTTGGCTCATTTGACTCAGACAACCAATGAGCATCTCAATATGATAATGAATCTCACAAGCCACGCCCCCAAACTGATTCCATAGACTTCCATTATAATAGGCTTTGATGCATATCTTTGCATAGCAGTGTCCTATTGACTTGGGGGTTGGCTCATTTGACTTAGGCAACCAACCACACTCAACTTCACTCTAACCACGCCCATGGCAACAAAACAGAGTACCCTAGCAACCATTTATCAACAGCTATATCTCAGCATCAGAACATCGTAGAGACATGGGGATTGGCTCGTTTGGCTCATGCTAGCAAACGTAACTTCCTATATGCTACACATGCTAGCAGTGACTAGCTACATGCTAATATTGACTAGCCAAGTGCTGTAACTTGCTAGAAATGCTTACTAGGTATAAACAAATGACCAAGCATGTATGTGAGGCTTGCCTAGTAACAACCTAGGGTACCCTAGCAACTGCCTAGCAACCACCCAAATTACCCTAGCAACCGCCTAGCAACCACCTAGCAACCGCCTAGCAACGGCCTAGTAATGCCTCAGTAAGTGCCTAGCGACCACTCAGGACACCCTAGCAACAGCCTAGCAACGCCTTAGCAACCACTCAGAATACCCTAGCAACCACCTAGCAACACCTTAGCAACCACCTAGCAACCACTTAGGACACCCTAGCAACCGCCTAGCAACTCCTTAGCAACCGCCTAGCAACACCTTAGCAACCACCTAGCAACCACTTAGGACACCCTAGCAACCGCCTAGCAACACCTTAGCAACCGCCTAGCAACCACTCGGGACACCCTAGCAACCACCTAGCAACGCCTAGCAACCACTTAGGACACCCTAGCAACACCTTAGCAACCGCCTAGCAACCACTCAGGACACCCTAGCAACACCTTAGCAACCACCTAGCAACCACTCAGGACTCCTTAGCAACCACCTAGCAACACCTTAGCAACCACTTAGGACACCCTAGCAGCCGCCTAACAACGCCTTAGCAACCACTTAGGACACCCTAGCAACCGCCTAGCAACCCCTTAGCAACCACTCAGAACACCCTAGCAACCACTTAGCAACACCTTAGCAACCACTTAGGACACCCTAGCAACCGCCTAGCAACACCTTAGCAACCACCTAGCAACCACTCAGAACACCCTATCACCGCCCTAAACTGCCTAGTAACCACTCAGAACACCCTAGCAACCGATTAAAATGCATTGTACCCCATCGAATTGCCACGCAAACCCCATTCACATTTTCTTTAGGAAATGTACAATTCTAGTTCTTATTATTATAATTATTATTCTTCTTCCGTACGTTTTTTCGGCGCGTAACTAGTCCCGGAGTTTTCGTCCCAGACCCTTGAAAGTGGGGTCAAATTGTCCGGTCTTATCGGGAATGGTGTGCTATGACTTTTAGAATGGGTGGGGAGTTTTTTGGCCCCGCAGGGGCCAAAAAACGACCCCAAAAATCCCATTGACTTAACATTGAGCCGAACTTTGACGAATCACAGCACTGACTGTGAATTTCGTAGAAATATGGGATTCACAACATCTGTAGGGGGTTGCAGCCTAAGTGAGAACATACCCCGCAAGGGGGTATAAGTTGTACCCCTGGGGTGCTAGGACGTCCCAAAGTGGTCCCATTGACTTTACATTGCCCCATTGACTCCCATTCATTTTCTAGCTCCCCGCTCCCCCCTACAAATACCCCGCATTGCGGAGCCAACTGTGAATTTCGTAGAGACATGGGATTTACCACATCTCGAAAGGGTTGAAGCCTGAGTCAGAACATACCCCGAAAGGGGGTATAAGTTGTACCCCTGGGGGGCTAGGGGGTCCCAAATCTCCCATTGACTTAACATGGAGCCGAATTTTGTCGAATCACTGCGCCGAGTGTGAATTTCATAGAAATATGGGATTCACAACATCTGTAGGGGGTTGCAGCCTAAGTGGGAACATACCCCGAAAGGGGGTATAAGTTGTACCCCTGGGGTGCTAGGACGTCCCAAATGGTCCCATTGACTTAACATGGCCCATTGACTCCCATTCATTACATTGACTCCCATTATAAATGTCACATGTCAATCACATTACATAGCAGTGTCATAAAGACTTAGGGGTGGGCTTATTTGACTCAGGCAACCAACCAGCATCTCAATATGATAATGAAGCTCTCAAGCCACGCCCCCCCAAACCATTTAAAGACCCTTAATAACTGCCTCATTGACTTAACATGGGCTGGGACGTCCCATTGCTGATCTCATTGACTTCCATTATAAATGTCCCACATCAATAACATTACATAGGAGTGTCATAGAGACATGGGGGTGGGCTTATTTGACTCAGGCAACCAATCAGCATCTCACCATGATAATGAAGCTCACAAGCCACGCCCCCAAACTGATCCCATAGACTGCTATTATAACTGGCCTTCATGCATAACTTTGCATTGCAGTGTCCTATTGACTTGGGGGTTGGCTCATTTGACTCGGGCAACCAATGAGCATCTCAATATGATAATGATGCTAACAAGCCACGCCCCCAAACGGATCCCATAGACTGCCATTATAACTGGTCTACATGCATATCTTTACATAGCAGTGTCCTATTGACTTGGGGGTTGGCTCATTTGACTCAGACAACCAATGAGCATCTCAATATGATAATGAAGCTCACAAGCCACGCCCCCAAACTGATCCCATAGACTGCCATTATAACTGGCCTACATGCATATCTTTGCTCAGCAGTGTCCTATTGACTTGGGGGTTGGCACATTTGACTCAGACAACCAATGAGCATCTCAATATGATAATGAAGCTCACAAGCCACGCCCCCAAACTAATCCCATAGACTGCCATTATAACTGGCCTACATGCATATCTTTGCATAGCAGTGTCCTATTGACTTGGGGGTTGGCTCATTTGACTCAGACAACCAATGAGCATCTCAATATGATAATGAAGCTCACAAGCCACGCCCCCAAACTTATCCCATAGACTGCCATTATAACTGGCCTACATGCATATCTTTGCATAGCAGTGTCCTATTGACTTGGGGGTTGGCTCATTTGACTTAGGCAACCAACCACACCCAATTTCACTCTGTAACCACGCCCATAGCAACAAAACAGAGTACCCTAGCAACCATTTATCAACAGCTATATCTCAGCATCAGAACATCGTAGTGACATGGGGATTGGCTCGTTTGGCTCATGCTAGCAGACGGAACTTCCTGTATGCTACACATGCTAGCAGTGACTAGCTACATGCTAATATTGACTAGCCAAGTGCTGTAACTTGCTAGAAATGCTTACTAAGTATAAACAAATGACCAAGCATGTATGTGAGGCTTGCCTAGTAACAACCTAGGGTACCCTAGCAACTGCCTAGCAACCACCCAAATTACCCTAGCAACCGCCTAGCAACCACCTAGCAACCGCCTAGTAAGGCCTCAGTAAGTGCCTAGCGACCACTAAGGACACCCTAGCAACACCCTAGCAACGCCTTAGCAACCACTCAGAATACCCTAGCAACCACCTAGCAACACCTTAGCAACCACCTAGCAACCACTTAGGACACCCTAGCAACACCTTAGCAACCACCTAGCAACCACTTAGGACACCCTAGCAACCGCCTAGCAACACCTTAGCAACCGCCTAGCAACCACTCAGGACACCCTAGCAACCACCTAGCAACACCTTAGGAACCACTTAGGACACCCTAGCAACCGCCTAGCAACGCCTTAGCAACCGCCTAGCAACCACTTAGGACACCCTAGCAACCGCCTAGCAACACCTTAGCAACCACCTAGCAACCACTTAGGACACCCTAGCAACCGCCTAGCAACACCTTAGCAACCACCTAGCAACCACTCAGAACACCCTAGCAACCGCCTAGCAACACCTTAGCAACCACCTAGCAACCACTTAGGACACCTTAGCAACCGCCTAGCAACACCTTAGCAACCACTTAGGACACCCTAGCAATCGCCTAGCAACACCTTAGCAACCACCTAGCAACCACTTAGGACACCCTAGCAACCGCCTAGGAACACCTTAGCAACCACTTAGAACACCCTAGCAACCGCCTAGCAACACCTTAGCAACCACTTAGGACACCCTAGCAACCGCCTAGCAACCACTCAGAACACCCTAGCAACACCTTAGTAACCACCTAGTAACCACTCAGGACACCCTAGCAACCGCCTAACAACGCCTTAGCAACCACCTAGCAACCACTCAAAGCACCCTAGCAACCACCTAACAACACCTTAGCAACCACCTAGCAACCACTCAGAACACCATACCAACCACCTAGCAACACCATAAACTTAACATTGGCACAAAATGGCTGACATTGGCACAAAATGGCTGACATTCAAAAATCCCCATAGACTTAACATAGGCACAAAATGGCTGACATCGATATCTTGATTAGAGAGTCGTAGAAGCTTGGGGGTGGGCTCGTTTTACTCGGGCTATCAAGTCGGTGTTAAGTAGTGACAAAACAAATTTGTAGACACTCCCTAGCAACCACTTATAGCACCCTAACAACCATTTGACAATATAAACAAGCCCTATTTCAACACAGGTATATCATAAAAGACAGGGTTTGGGTTATTTTGATGCAGGCTGATAAAATCGCTTTTGTTTTCGCTATTTAAAATGGCGTTGCCACAGCATAGCAACCATTTAGAATACCCTAGCAACTACATAAACACATGAATTTTGCCATTTCTCCCCAATAACTGCTATTGGCCAGTTCAGTGATTCATTTTACCCCATCGATTTGCCACGCAAACCCCACTCACATTTTCTTTAGGAAATGTACAATTCTAGTTTTATCTGTTTTTTTATTATCTGTTTTTATTTTTTCTTACACTTGTCTTTTTTATTCCTGTTTATGTAAAGCACTTTGAATTGCCACTGTGTATGAAATGTGCTATATAAATAAACTTGCCTTGCCTAACGTATGCTATGTTTTTTATCACAAGCTTTGGAGACGTAACGTAAGTTCGCTTTTAAATAATAGGTCACTTATAGCTTTCGTCATGAGCCACGGCTGTGTTCAAAATTACATCAATGTTTTCAAAGTGCACTGTGAAGGGAGCACAATTGTAAACATGAAGATCGCTAAAACTGAACTGTAAAAATACTTTCAAAGTAAATTACACCTAAGAGAGATGACCTTAATGCTTTTTTATTTAAATAATTCCACGTTTAAATGTTGGAATGCTATATACAAATAGGGCATAGGGGGGATAAGTGGGAATAGAAGACAGCCAGGAACTATGCTTCTAACTACAGCTCCAGAGGTGTAGTTGCAAGTGCTCAATCTTGCAATGCAGTTTGCGAATGTTCGTTGGAACGATGGATTTGGGAAACGTCTAATCATCAAACTATGTTTGTAACTACGGAACTTGCGACCTTAGTTGGCTAACGATGGTTTTCGGAAACGCACCCCTGATTAGCTGAAGTCACACTGAAGCGACTGCTAGGTCTTGAAACCTTTTTCGATGGGTTATTTTCACTATTTATGATGGCATAGCAGTCAAAATAGATCAAATAAACTCATGTATGGACCTTTGTCAGTCTTCTGAACCACCCTGGCTACAAGCCTGACGTACAGTAAACTACTGTGTGCATGAATCCTCCTGAGTTTGCAGCACTGAACATCAGCGGTGTCTTTCAGCTCAATATCAGCACATTATCAGTTGACACAACACCACTAACACACACTTGATCATGACCTCCTGAACACACACACACACTATCCAGCTTCGCTTCAATATGTCCCAGCCTTTGACATGTAAAAATGTGCAGTGAATTCAGACGCTCCTTCTCAACATCTCCAACAACAAACACCCCTGAGAGTCGTGCAGAAATATTTCCATCTCATGAAAAACAGGTGCACCCACAAATAAATAAATAAATAAATAAAAGTGTGGGATTTGAGTTGAAGGAACAGCTCGGGCCGTACAAACAGAGTGCCTCAGGAGCAGCTGTGTGTGGAGATAAAACTGGAGGTAGTTTTTGGTAATAGGATTGCCTAAAGCTGAAGATGTCGACACGAGGAGGCAAAAACCCTGATAATCTCGACACGAGCGTTTCTGTCCTGCTCCAGGCTTCAAAACTGACAAAATGCCATGACTGTGTGCAAAACCCTGAACATCAGAGCGTCCCGCAAAACGCACTGAGCAAATAACTACTACAGATCTACTGGAAACAAGAGCAGATCTACTTTGAGATTTTCCTCCTTTCTTTTTTAAAGCAATGGAGATGTTATGATGGGTGGCACGGTGGATTAGTGGATAGCACTGTCACCTCACAGCAAGAAGGTCGCTGGTTTGAGTCCCAGCAGGGTCAGTTGGCGTTTCTGTGTGGAGTTTGCATGTTCTCCCCATGTTGGCGTGGGTTTCCTCCGGGTGTTCTGGTTTCCACCACAGTCCAAACACATGCGCTATAGGGGAATTGATGAACTAAATTGACTGTAGTATATGAGTGTGTGTTTGAATGAGTGTGTATGGGTGTTTCCTAGTGCTGGGTTGCAGCTGGAAGGACATTTGCTGCATAAAGCATATGCTGGAGTAGTTGGTGGTTCATTCTGCTGTGGTGACCCCTCATAAATAACGGCACTAAGCCGAAGGAAGATGGTTGAATGAATGTTCTTGATATTTATTTTCACTTTTTATAAATCAATACTACCCATGTCTGTAAACAATCCAAAACTAAAATTGCTTAAGGGGGCTAATAATATTGACCTTAAAATAATTTATTTATTTATTTATTTATTTATTTATTTATTTGTTTGTTTTTATTTTTTTTATTTTAAAACAAAAACCAGAGGTTCATTTTTCATACCTCGCTTAAACGATCTAAGATGATTCGACAGATCCTGGATCTGTTAATCTTGATAACTGATCTCTGATCTCTTGGTTCTTCAAACAAGTTCATGAATCAGATTAAAATGTCTGGATGAACTGATCTGAGATCGCTGTGTGTGTTGTGAAGGACAGATCTATCCATCCTCAAAATCATGTTCAGCAGTGCAATGATTGGCTGATGGCACAGCAGCGTGATGACATCATCTGATTAATATTCAATTATCCGTGTGAGCAAGATTACAAACAATTCGAAGTAAACAGTTTGTTAACCAGTGGCGGCTGGTCAATAGAGGGCGCTGGGGCGCCGCCCCCCCTTCAAGTTAGACTCCTTTAATATGTTAATGTTTATTATCACAAATATTAACAAAATAAACTGATTTAATTATAACATTCTAACATTTATTGTAGTCATACTAACATTTATTGAAAAAACAATGTATGAACAATATTTGTTCATATGTGTGCGGGGCGCCGGACTAATGGGTGTCTATGTAGGTACACAAACTTTTCCAATGCACTATGATATGACGATAAGCTCTAATTGGCCTGTTTTAAATTGTCTTTGGGGCGCAGCGCTCTGCGTCTCGAACCCTCCCATTTTTGTTGTTAGAACGAATCATATTTGTTTTTATATGATTGGCCTTATGTGATTGGACCATTCTCACCAAAGAGCTTAGCATGCAATTTCTCGAGATGAAGGAAAACTCTGTTGTATCTTTGCAAAGATATCCGTTCACAAGGCGTTTGGATAAAGAAAAAAAAGCAAGGAGCTTGGACCAGATCGACCGTCTTTGCAAATTCACCAGTAGTCAAGTGATGGCGAGCGGGCGTATATTCGGGGCTTTTCCAGCACTTGAAACAGCACACGGAAATAGTAAAAGGGATGACTTACATGATACAACCTGCCAGCCAACTCCGTTTGTCATAACAAGTGCTGGAAAAGCCCCGAATGTTCGCGCGCTCGGCATCACTAGAGAAGAGACTGGAGACTGAGATGACTGACTTTAACCAAATGGTCATTGAGAAATTTTTAAGCCAGAAAAAAAGGAGGACATCATTTATTTTCAAGTAGGGCTACTGGCCAGTGATTAGGCAACATTTGTTTGTTTGTGTGTGTGTGTGTGTGTGTACTGATTATCTTGATTACTTTATTACTGATAATAAACCCAAATTAAACTAAAATGAACTGATTTGTGATGCATTTATTGTATGCTTTAGTCATGTTTTAGTTTTTTGATGCATCACCTGAAAAATGGCTTTTACACTCTTACTTTACCAACAGTTAGATTTTTTTTTTTCTGGTGTTTGCGCCCCCTCCCCCCACATTTTTTAACACCAGCCGCCACTGTTCTTGCCCGCCAAGAATCTTACAGAAAATACTTTAAAAATATCCTTAATACAGCACAAATGATTCATATTTCTGTAAATAAGCAGCATATTTTTTTTAAATCTGTTCACCAGTTTTTTAATGAAAGCAAAGGTCTCTCTTAATACCTGGGAAACAACCTCCAAGCACAAATAATGGTGTGTGTTTGGCCTGAATCCAGACAGAGAGGCTAATGTTTGATTAATGGTGAGTCGCTGCTCTTCACGCTCTTCTGAAGACTGTGGCCGGACAGCAGCGAGCGCAGGTCACCTTCAGCTCACAAACACACACAAAAACACAACGAAACACAGAATCAGCAACATTTTCTGCTCCGCTGCGATCTCGAAAATCCCGCAAGAAGAGCCAAACTCTGCATATGTTTTCAGCAGACCGGGAGCCAGCAGGACACACTCGACACTCACTCACGCAGATTAAAGAATTAAACAATGTTTTGGTAGTTTAGTCCAAGTTGTGCAGTTTAATTCAAGATGCTCATGTCTTACAGAAATAAGTCACAAAGAAATATGCTATTTGGGGATGTATGCAAATTAGGACTTTGAAGTATGAAGTTCATATTTGAATTCTCGCATATATAAAATGTGTCATATTTGGAGCATATTCAATACTTTAAATATTCAAAGACTTGTATGTCAAATATCAGATTACTATATGGGGAACAGATAGAAAACTCTATAAATAGTTTATAACTTACTGGAGTTTATAATACAACAACAACAATAATAATAATAATAATAATAATAATAATTGAATGGGTGTTGATCAATGCATTTAGATGAATGAATGGTTTTGATCGACTTATATTTGATCCATAAATATATAATCACCGGCCACTTTATTAGGTACACCTGTCCAACAACTGCTCATTACCACAAATTTCTAATCAGCCAATCACATGGCAGCAACTCAATGCATTTAGGCATGTAGACATGGTCAAGACGATCTGCTGCAGTTCAAAGCGAGCATCAGAATGGGGAAGAAAGGGGATTTAAGTGACTTTAAACATGGCATGGTTGTTGGTGCCAGATGGGCTGGTCTTTCAGTATTTACAGCTGAGTATTTCAGAAACTGCTGATCTACTGGGATTTTCACGCACAACCATCTCTAGGGTTTACAGAGAATGGTCCGACAAAGAGGAAATATCCAGTGAGCGGCAGTTCTGTGGGCGCAAATGCCTTGTTGATGCCAGAGGTCAGAGGAGAATGGCCAGACTGGTTCCAGCTGATAGAAAGGCAACAGTAACTCAAATAAGCACTCGTTACAACCGAGGTCTGGAGAAGAGCATCTCTGAACACACAACACGTCCAACCTTGAGGCGGATGGGCTACAGCAGCAGAAGACCACACCGGGTGCCACTCCTGTCAGCTAAGAACAGGAAACTGAGGCTACAATTCACACAGGCTCACCAAAACTGGACAATAGAAGATTGGAGAAACGTTGCCTGGTCTGATGAGTCTCCATTTCTGCTGCCACATTCGGATGGTCGGGTCAGAAATTGGCCTCAACAACTGGTGGTGGTGGTGTAATGGTGTGGGGGATATTTTCTTGGCACACTTTGGGTCCATTAGTACCAATTGAGCATGGTGTCAACGCCACAGCCTACCTGAGTATTGTTGCTGACCATGTCCATCCCTTTATGACCACAGTGTTTCCATCTTCTGATGGCTACTTCCAGCAGGATAACGCACCATGTCATAAAGCGCCAATCATCTCAGACTGGTTACTTGAACATGACAATGAGTTCACTGTACTCAAATGGCCTCCACAGTCACCAGAGCTCAATCCAATAGAGCAGCTTTGGGATGTGGGGGAACAAGAGATTCGCATCATGAATGTGCAGCTGACAAATCTGTGATGCTATCATGTCAATGTGGAGCAAAATCTCTGAGAAATATTTACAGTATCTTGTTGAATCTAGGATTGAGGCACTTCTAAAGGCAAAAGGAGGTCCAACCCAATTCTAGTTAGGTGTACCTAATAAAGTGGCCGGTAAATGTATATACAGTATAAAGTCCATAAATAACTGACTTTCGGCAGTGGCTAAATGGAATTATGTACACCTGTCATACAGTATGCCTATTAATAACATATATTAAATATTTATTATGGTGAACTAAGCCTCTATGTTTAAACAGGAAATCATGCAGGATTTTTCTCCATATATTTGACTTCTATGGTGTTAAATTTCAGGTATGTCTGAGCACTATATAGAGAAAACCCTGGATCATTTTCCTCAAAAACCTGACTTTCTTTTTGATAAAATAAAGAAATTAACATTTTTGATGACAAGGGTGTGAGTTAATTATCAGGAAATTTCAGTCTGGATGTGAACCAATCCTTCAAACCCGCGGCTCACAGACACACTTACTGATAAAGCGATCTTAACTCTGGTCAAGTCTGTGTTCCTGATCTGATCTTTTCATAAAGACTAATTGTGTTTTATTTCAGACGGTGCCGCTTCATTTCCTTAAGCTCAGAGCTGTTTTTATCAAACTAATAAGGTTTAATATTTTAATAAGCAAAGCATGACTAATTCATTAAATCTACAGCACGATACCAGTGATGTATAGAGGATATATTTATTTATTTATTTATTTATTTATTTATTTATTTATTTATTTATATATATATATTTTTCAATTTTTTTTATTAATTTTATTATTAATTAAAAGTTTTGATTGTATTTTATTCATTTATTCATCCATTCATGTGTCAATTATTTTATTTATTGATAATTACATTTTATTTATTTTGTACTTTATTTTGTTTTACTTAATTTATTAATAATATTTTTTTTTGTTTATTCACATTTATTTATTTATTCACTTATTTATTTATTTATTTTTGTTTTCATTCATTCAATCCTTTTTTCTGTTTCATTTATTTATTAATAATATATATATATATATATATATATATATATATATATATATATATATATATATATATATATATATATATATATATTTTTTTTTTTTTTTTTTTTCCAATTAGTTTTATATTATTAAATTTTTTCGTTCGTTTGTTCATTTATTTATTTATATTTATTATATTTTATTTTCATTCATTTATTCATTCATTCATTCACTCACTCATTCATTTTTTTACTTATTAATAATTAAATTTTGATTATTCATTCATTCATTTTCGGCTTAATACCTTTATTAATCTGGGGTCGACAAAGTGGAATTGAACCACCAACTTATCCAGCACATGTTTTACGCAGCAGATGCCCTTTCAGCTGCAACCCACCACTGGGAAACACCCACACACTCACATACACTACGGCCAATTTTAGTTATTCAATTCTTATTTTATTTCATTTATTAAGATTTTTTTGTTCATTCATTCATTCATTATTTTTTATTTATTTTTTCATTCATTAATTGATTAATTTATTCATTCATTCACCTTATTATTTTTTTTTTTCATTAATTTATTAATAATGTTTTTCTTCAATAGTTTTTTTTATTAATACAATTTTTGTTTGTTTATTTATAATTATTATTATTTTATTTTAATTTCAACTCATTCATTCATTTATTTATTAATAATTAATTTTAGTTTTACTTAATTTATTAACAATTCGTTTTTTGTTTGTTCACTTATTTATTTTGTTTTCAGTCATTCATTAATTTTTATATTTTTCATTAATTTATTAATAATACATTTTAAAATGGTTTTATTAATTACAGTTTTTCATTCATTTGTTTGTTTATTTATTAATAATCATCAGTATTTATTTTTATTCATTCATCCATTCATTAATCCATTTATGTAATAATTTGATGTAAGATAAATAACATCAAATTATTAATAAATAATATTATTAATAATATTTTATTTTGTTTTATGATTTTTTTTTTGTTCATTCTTGTTTTTATTAATTTATTCATCCATTCTTTCACTTTATTTATTTATTTATTTATTTGTTTATTTATTTATTTATAATATTTTTCATTAATTAAATTTGACTGAGCACATGACATAAAACATCTTCCAAACAGTGCTTTTTCTTTACGCAAAACCACTACAATCTGGTAAGCAAGTAAATTATTTATATTTTCAGAATAGCCAGTACAGCATTTGTGTTTGTTTACGTCACATTCATGAATAAAGGAAAAGTGGTCAGGCTAAAGCAGTCTAATGAATTATTCTTAACATAAGAGTGGATATAGACATTTGTGCAACATTTCCAGTATCTTCCGCTTCCAGTTATTTTCCCCGCACAAAACCATCTGCTTTATATTGCAAACATGGTTCTCATCTTATTTTAATGCAGTATTATATTCAAACACACTGCCTTGGAGGAAAATAGTTTTACCTTTACCACACTTTGTTCTAGTTTGCAAACTAAGATGGATAATGGATGTAGCTTGAAGACACAATAAATGAACCTTGGAAAAAAAAAGAGATTGTACGCAAAAAGAGAAAGTGGCTGCAACAATACTAATACACAACATAGATTTGCTTGCGTTGCATTATATTTACTGTGCATTTGATTAGGTTTATATATGTTCATAAAACAAACCACATATTGTTTTATTAATATAACATTATTTTATTATTATTCATATTATTTTATTAATTAATTATTTATTTTTATTTGTCAATAGTCAGCAAGAAAAAAACATATTTGAAGCCAATAACAAAGGCTCATTAACTTTTTTTTTATATTTACTGTAAGTTACAGTAAATGACCAACCCAGACTGTATATGATTTGAAACTACTAAAAATGTAAATAAAAGTCACTTTTCAGCATCAACAGTTGACAAACCAGAGAATGCAGTCTCATAATGCAAGTTTTGTTACCATATATTTTTTTCAAAATCAATGTTTTGTGCTTTGCATGTTGACCTGGAAGTAAACAAGATAGAAAAAGGCACACATTTGAAGCCTACAATAACATAAAAGCACAGTATATATTTTTTTTTTTGTACAGTAAGTTACTGTAAATTAACAACTGCTATTTTGAGCTAGAAGTCTCTGCATCCTTCAGTACTTAGTTACTAAGTTACTGTACCAATTCAAACTACTACAAAGTCCCGTATCACAACTTTTTACTGCATATTACGTTGAAATCCATTTTTTGTTCTTTGTATTTTGAGCTAGAAGTCTTTGCATCCTCACTCTATTTTTACTGTAAGTTACTGTACCAATTCAAACTATTACACAGTCCCATAACACAACTTTTATTAGTGCATATTATTTTGAAATCCATTTTTGTGCTTTGTATTTTGAGCTAGAAGTCTTTGCAACCTTACTGTATTTTACCGTAAGTTACTGTGTATGACCAATCCAGACAACATGCGGTACCAAGTCCCATGATGCAACCTTATTTTAGTGCATATTATTTTGAAATTTATGTTTTGTGCTTTGTATTTTGAGTTAGAATTATCTACATCTTTACTGTATTTTTACTGTATTTAGACTGTACGTCACCAACCCAGACAACCATTTCAAACTACTACAAAGTCCCATAACACAACTTCTTTAGTGCATATTATTTCAAAATCCATGTTTTGTGCTTTGTATTTTGAGCTAGAAGTCTTTGCATCTTTACTGTATTTTTACTGTAACAATTCAAACTATTACACAGTCCCAACACAACTTTTGTTAGTGCATATTATTTGGAAATGCATGTTCTGTGCTTTGTATTTTGAGCTAGAAGTCTTTGCAACCTTACTGTATTTTTACCGTAAGTTACTGTGTATGACCAATCCAGACAACATGCGGTACCATTTCAAACAATTACAAAGTCCCATGATGCAACCTTTTTTTAGTGCATATTATTTTGAAATGTATGTTTTGTGCTTTGTATTTTGAGTTAGAATTATCTACATCTTTACTGTATTTTTTTGGTGTAAGTTACTGTATGTCACCAACCCAGACAACCATTTCAAACTACTACAAAGTCCCTTAACACAAGTTTTTTAGTGCATATTATTTCAAAATCCATGTTTTGTGCTTTGTATTTTGAGCTAGAAGTCTTTGCATCCTTACTGTATTTTTACTGTAAGTTACTGTACATGACCAACCATTTCAAACTACTACAAAGTCCCATAACACAAGTTTTTTAGTGCATATTATTTGGAAATCCATGTTCTGTGCTTTGTATTTTGAGCTAGAAGTCTTTGCATCTTTACTGTATTTTTACTGTAAGTTACTGTACATCACCAACCCAGACAATTTACCATTTGAAACTACTTAAAAATGTAAATAAAAGTCATTTTTCTGCCTCAACAGTTCACAGACCAGATATTGTAGTCCCTTAATGCATTTTTGTTACTATTTATGTTATTTCAAAACATGTTTTGTGCTTTGCATTTTGACCTGAAAGTGAACAAGACAGAAAAAGACACACATTTTAAGCTTACAATAACATAAAAGCACAGTATATATATATTTTTTGTACAGTAAGTTACTGTAAATTAATAACTACTATTTTGAGCTAGAAGTCCCTGTATCCTTACTGTATTTTTACTGTAAGTTACTGTACCAATACAAACTACTACAAACTCCCATATCACAACTTTTTTACTGCATATTACTTTGAAATCCATTTTTTGTGCTTTGTATTTTGAGTTAGTCTCTGCATCCTCACTCTAGTTTTACTGTAAGTTACTGTACCAATTCAAACTACTACAAAGTCCCATAACACAACTTCTTTAGTGCATATTATTTCAAAATCCATGTTTTGTGCTTTGTATTTTGAGTTAGAAGTCTTTGCATCCTTACTGGATTTTTACTGTAAGTTACTGTACATGACCAACCATTTCAAACTACAACACAGTCCCATAACACAAGTTTTTTAGTGCATATTATTTCAAATCTATGCCTTGTGCTTTGTATTTTGAGCTAGAAGTCTCTGCATCCTTACTGTATTTTTACTGTAAGTTACTGTACCAAGTCAAACAACTACAAAGTCCCATAACACAACTTCTTTAGTGCATATTATTTAAAAATCCATGTTTTGTGCTTTGTATTTTGAGCTAGAAGTCTTTGCATCTTTACTGTATTTTTACTGTAAGTTACTGTACATCACCAACCCAGACAATTTAACATTTGAAACTACTTAAAAAATGTAAATGAAAGTCATTTTTCTGCCTCAACAGTTCACAGACCAGATATTGTAGTCCCTTAATGCATTTTTGTTACTATTTATGTTATTTTAAAACATGTTTTGTGCTTTGCATTTTGACCTGAAAGTGAACAAGACAGAAAAAGACACACATTTGAAGCCTACAATAACATAAAAGCACTTTGCCTTATGTTTTTTTGCACAGTAAGTTACAGTAAATGACCAACCCAGACTGTATACGATTTGAAACTACTAAAAATGTAAATAAAAGTCACTTTTCAGCATCAACAGTTGACAATCCAGAGAATGCAGTCTCATAATGCAAGTTTTGATACCATATATTATTTCAAAAAACATGTTTTGTGCTTTGCATGTTGACCTGGAAGTAAACAAGATAGAAAAAGACACACATTTGAAGCCTACAATAACATAAAAGCACAGTATATATATATTTTTTGTACAGTAAGTTACTGTAAATTAATAACTACTATTTTGAGCTAGAAGTCCCTGTATACTTACTGTATTTTTACTGTAAGTTACTGTACCAATACAAACTACTACAAACTCCCATATCACAACTTTTTTACTGCATATTACTTTGAAATCCATTTTTTGTGCTTTGTATTTTGAGTTAGTCTCTGCATCCTCACTCTAGTTTTACTGTCAGTTACTGTACCAATTCAAACTACTACAAAGTCCCATAACACAACTTCTTTAGTGCATATTATTTCAAAATCCATGTTTTGTGCTTTGTATTTTGAGTTAGAAGTCTTTGCATCCTTACTGGATTTTTACTGTAAGTTACTGTACATGACCAACCATTTCAAACTACAACACAGTCCCATAACACAAGTTTTTTAGTGCATATTATTTCAAATCTATGCCTTGTGCTTTGTATTTTGAGCTAGAAGTCTCTGCATCCTTATTCTATTTTTACTGTAAGTTACTGTACCAAGTCAAACAACTACAAAGTCCCATAACACAACTTCTTTAGTGCATATTATTTAAAAATACATGTTTTGTGCTTTGTATTTTGAGCTGGAAGTTTGAGCTCAGAAAAAAAAGCCTCTGTATAAGTCAGCAAGAAAAAAGGAGTAGTAGAACGACATTCAGAAATGATCTATCTTTGTCTCTCTTTCCTTTAGATAAACAAGAAGGAGCTGCGATATGAATGCAGCTCTCGCCAGAGTTCATCTACTGACCCACTAGTTCATCAAATCCTCCATATCCCGCCTTCATAAAATATGCCTCCAAATCCAGGCTCCGGGCCCAACTCTTGCACCTCATAAATCACATACTGTATATTTTATGACCAGAGCGGTCAGGATTGTAATAAAGACGAGTCAGTACAGATTTATGATTCTTTGTAATTTAGACGGGAAGGTCGGAGTCATTTTTACTTTTGTGTGTGTGTGTGTGTGTGCTTTATATGTTGATGATATCACATGCATGGCATTAGTGTGCAACTGAAAGCTTTGCAACGTGCAAAAGGAAACTGATCATTAATAGGCTTTAAGTGAATCCTAATGGTGCCTTTTTCACAATGCATGAAGGAATTAAAAATGGATGAAGAGATATTGCTTCATATAAAAGCTCATAACTTGGGCTCTTAAAATCCCAGCGAGAACAACATAGCAGAAATTACAGCAGCTAATGTTATTCTGAATTACACTATAAAATATGAAGGGATGTGTGGTGGAACTGCTGGGATGATCTCAGTGCTTCTGAGTTTAATGATGAGGTGTGCAAATATTTAATAAAATAATAAAATATTTATTCATTCATTCATTCAATCATTCATTTATTGTGATTATAGCAACTGTTTGCTTGCAGTTACACTGGAGGAAATATGCAGATTTCTTTTTTCAGGTGTTGTTGCCAAGGTGAATCTTCATATCAGAACCCCTTTGACCAGGTTTATTTATATTATATATTATTGACAGCTTTAGTAGCTTGAAACAATGTTGTATAAGGAGTTATACAGTTTATGTATGAGAAAGTATGCACAAACTATTGCCTGCTGGACACATATCTACTATGCTGGAATCATTTAATCTTATGGATGAATGAATGAATGAATGAATGAATGAATGAATGAATGAATGAATGAATGAATGAATGACGTGAAGTTTAATTTTAAACTAATTTTGAGAGGAGCATGTGCTCATGATTGACCCAGCTGGCCCACATTAGCTAATCATGATCTTCCAATCAAAGCACCCCAAGTCACTATATATATATATATATATATATATCCTTATTTCCTCTCTACATCTATCTTCATTTGGAAGAAACCCCCCTCCTCCCCTTCTTCCACCTTTATCCAGAATGGGCGGCCCAGTGACTAGCACTGTTGCCTCACAGCAAGAATACCAATGGCGTCAGGTCCTTGCTGGGTCATCTGGTATTTCTGTGCGGAGTTTGCATATTCTTCCCGTGTCCGCGTGGGTTTCCCCCGGGTTCCCCGGTTTCCTCCCACCGGCCAAATATGCTCTATAATAAGCCTAAATCTTTTTCTAATGTCCTACTCTCAAGAAGTTCACCTTAGCCTCAGCAGTGGGGGAGTTTGAGATCGACCTGAGCTCAATTTCCCCTCGCCATGTGAAAGGGGGGAGCCCTGGGCTTGAGGATCCCTTGAGCTCAGGGCTCTCTCCCGGGACAGCAAGCCAAACAAGCTATGTGATAAATCATGAGCTAAATGTGAACTCTTGAATGAATGAACGAACGAACGAACGAACGAATCAATCAATTAATCAATTCGTAGCATAATTACTAATACTAATATATGCATAATTAATTTCAGCACCGATGCCTGCTGACAATGAATCAATTAATGAATTAATAAGTCAAAGTTAACGCTTTAAAATAATGGTCCATTAGTTAATATTAGTTAAATATTTGTGTATATTATTATTGCATTGAGAAAGGCTGAGATCATTCCTGCAGGCAAGTTTGTGCATAGTTTTAAAATAAACAAACAAACAATAAATAAATAATTATTTTAATTAAAACAATTCCAAGTGGGTGTGAAAAAAAGCTGTGCCCCTTTCTACACAAACTAAAAAGAATAAATAAGCAAACAAACAAATTAACAAATAAATAAATTAATAAATAAATAAATAAACACATATATAATTTTAGCCTGGTCTGTTCTGATTTGTCTGTTCACAACAACAGTACAGTTTAATAGCACACATATACTGTAGGTATAGGTGCATTAAGTAAAAGTGATGTAAAATCCTTTCGTGGCAATGCAAACTCAATAAAATAACACCTCGATGGCTCAGAGTCGCTCTGCAGTGCATGTGGTAATTCCACCTTCCAAGCAATAATGCTGTAAAAATCAAAATAAATTATACATTAAATTACACATTAAATTAAAATAAACCCAAAGTGGGTGTGGAAAAAAAGCTAACACAACCCTACTGTCACAATCACCAGCGATCTTCTCCCCTTAGATCGCTGGTTTACATGCACAAACACCCATGGACTACAAATCCACCATCATATGGACTACATTCCCCATACATGCATACTCTGACATCACACACAACCGGTTCCACATCTTCACTGATTACATCCACAGCTGAAACCGCTCAAGGACTGAATACACACAGCATATAAACAGCAAACACACACTCTCCAGGTGCCGAGTCTTGTTACCTGTTCACAGTCACAATTCCTAGCGTTACCTTGTCTTGTTCTTGCCGTGTTTGGACCCTCGCCTTGATTGTTGATTTCTCCCCGTCTGCTGCCAGCCTTATGACCATCTGCCTGCTACTTTGACCACGATTCAGGATTTCCCTCATACATCTGTTTGCGCCTGTATTGATCATTGCTTGTCTGACCATCCCATTAAATAAAACCTGCATTTGGATCCGCAACCTGTTGTCAGCATCCATCCTTGGTTACACCTACTTACACAATTAAAAATAATATAATACATAAATAAATTAGCAAGTAAATTAGTGAGTAAATAAATTAATTAATAATTTAGTGAGTAAATAAATAAATAATTTGAGTAAAAAAATACATAAATAAGTTATTGAGTAAATAAATAAATAAATAAGTTAGTGAGTAAATAAATACATAAATAAGTTATTGAGTAAATAAATAAATAAATAAGTTAGTGAGTAAAATAAGTTAGTGTGTAAATAAATACATAAATAAGTTAGTGAATGAATAAATAAATAAATAAATAAATACGTTAGTGAGTAAATAAATAAATAAGTTAGTGAGTAAATAAATAAATAAATAAGTTAGTGAGTAAATAAATAAGTTATTGAGTAAATAAATACATAGGTTATTGAATAAATAAAGAAATAAGTTAGTGAGTAAATAAATAAATAAATAGTTTAGTGAGTAAATAAATACATAAATAAGTTATTGAGTAAATAAATAAATAAGTTAGTGAGTAAATAAATAAATAAATAGTTTAGTGAGTAAATAAATACATAAATAAGTTAGTGAGTAAATAAATAAATAAATAAATAAGTTATTGAGTAAATAAATACATAAGTTAGTGAGTAAATAAATAAATAAATAGTTTAGTGAGTAAATAAATACATAAATAAGTTAGTGAGTAAATAAATAAATAAATAAATAAATAAGTTATTGAGTAAATAAATACATAAGTTAGTGAGTAAATAAATAAGTTAGTGAGTAAATAAATAAATAAGTTAGTGAGTAAATAAATAAATAAGTTAGTGAGTAAATAAATACATAAATAGGTTATTGAATAAATAAATAAATAAATAAATAAATAGTTTAGTGAGTAAATAAATACATAAATAAGTTATTGAGTAAATAAATAAATAAGTTAGTGAGTAAATAAATAAATAAATAAATAAATAAATAAATAAATAAGTTAGTGAGTAAATAAATAAATAAATAAACAAATAAATAAATAAATAAGTTATTGAGTAAATAAATACATAAATAAGTTAGTGAGTAAATAAATAAATAAATAAATAAGTTAGTGAGTAAATAAATAAATAAGTTAGTGAGTAAATAAATAAATAAATACATAAGTTAGTGAGTAAATAAATAAATAAATAAGTTAGTGAGTAAATAAATAAATACATAAGTTAGTGAGTAAAAAAATAAATAAATAAGTTAGTGAGTAAATAAATAAATAAATAACTTAGTGAGTAAATAAATAATACATAAGTTAGTGAGTAAATAAATAAATACATAAGTTAGTGAGTAAATAAATAAATACATAAGTTAGTGAGTAAATAAATAAATACATAAGTTAGTGAGTAAATAAATAAACACATAAGTTAGTGAGTAAATAAATAAATACATAACTTAGTGAGTAAATAAATAAATACATAAGTTAGTGAGTAAATAAATAAACACATAAGTTAGTGAGTAAATAAATAAATACATAACTTAGTGAGTAAATAAATAAATACATAAGTTAGTGAGTAAATAAATAAACACATAAGTTAGTGAGTAAATAAATAAATACATAACTTAGTGAGTAATAAATAAATACATAAGTTAGTGAGTAAATAAATAAATAAATAAATTAGTGAGTAAACAAATAAATTAATTAATTAAATCCTTTCGTGGCAATGCAAAACTCAATGAAACAACACCTTGATAACTCTGAGTGCATGTGGTAATTCAGCCTTACAAGCAATGATGCTGTAAAATGAAATAAAATAAAATGATACAAAATAAGTAAATAAATAAGCGAGTAAAGAAAGTAAATAAGTTAGTGAGTAAACAAATAAATTAATTAAATATTTAATTAATTAATTAATAAATAAATAAATAAATTGAATAATAAATAATAAATTAATAAATAAATGATAATAAATAGGTAAATAAATAACTAAATAATAATTAATTAACCAATTAAACGAGTAAATAAGTAAATAAATGAACGAATAAAATAAATAATGAATAAATAAATAAATGAATAAGTGAGTAGATAAGTAAACAAATAAGTGAATAAATAAGTAAATAAATAAGTTAGTAAGTGAGTAAACAAACAAACAAACAGTTTATATTACAGTTGAAAAATACAGTTTTAAAGTTCACATATAGGTGCCTTAAGTAAAAGTGATTTAAAATCCTTTTGTGGCAATGCAAACTCAATGAAACAACACCTCGAGATCAGCGAAGGCTTTTATTGAGCCACTCTGCAGTGCATGCGGTAATTCATCCGTGCAGGAAAGAGAACCGAAACGCAGCAGGATCCCAAATCAAGCCGCAATCATTGCACCTCTAATAAAGTGTATCTGAGCTTCAGGGCCGTGTCGCGCGGCTCTATAGCATAGCAGTGATCAATGTGAAGTGACTGGGCAGAAATCGATGGTCTGATGAACTGCGATCAATAAAAGCAAGTTGCTACGGTCAGTGGTTCGGGTTCAGTCGGAGTGAACGCTGGTTAAGCCATCAGACATTTTGACAGAGATTGAATGGAACCATTATGAAGGTCACTGTGAGCTTCCACACCTCCAGAAAGGTGCGCTAGAATGTGAAATATACATCTGTAAATTAGCAGTTTATGTTGTTTGTTAAATAAATAAATGAATAAATCAACAAACAAATTAATTAATGATTGAATGAGTGAATAATGATTGAACAAATGATTGAAGAATAAATGGTTGAATGAATGAATGAATGAATGAATGAATGAATGAATGAATGAATGAATGAATGAATGAATGAATGAACAAACGAACAAACGATTGATTGATTGATTGATTGATTGATTGATTGATTGATTGATTAAATGAATGAATGAATGAATGAATGAATGAATGAATAATTGAATGAATGAATGAATGAATGAATGAATAATTGAATGAATGAATGAATGAATGAATGAATGAATGAATGAATGAATGAATGAAATTATTGATTGACTGAGTTAATGACTGAATGGATACATGAATGAACAAATGAACGAATGAACAATGGATTGATCAAATAAATGAATGAATGTAATTAATGATTGAATAAATGAATTTAAGTATGAATGAATGATTGACTGAATTTAAAATCGAGTGAATGAATGAATGAATAAATGAATGAATGAATGAATGAATGAATGAATGAATGAATGAATGAATGAATGAATGAACGAACAATGGATTGGTCAAATTAATTAATGAAATTAATGATTTACTATATGAATGAACGAATGAATGAATGAATGAATGAATGAATGAATGAATGAATGAAATTAATGATTAACTGAATTTAAGATTGTATAAATATATTAATGACTGAATGACTGAATGAAGTAATGTATGAATAAATGGATGAATGAATGAATGAATTTATTGCTTTACTGAAAAAATGAATGAATGAATGAATGAATGAACAGATTAATTAATTAATTAATTACTTAAAATAATGATTGACTGAATTAATGAATGAATGGATAAATAAATGAACAAAAGAACAATGGATTGGTCAAATGATGTAATTAATGATTTACCAAATGAATGAATGAATGAATGAATGAATGAATTTAATGATTGTCTGAATTTAAGATTGAATAAATAAATGAATGACTGAATCAAGGAATGGATCGATGAAGGAATGACATTATTTATTTAATAAATGAATGAATGAATAAATGAATGAATGATTGAAATTAATGATTGACTGAATTAATGGATGAATGAATGATTGAACAAATGAATGAATGATTGAATGAATG